>OZ007586.1:500953860-501194048 GCA_963931845.1 Maratus michaelseni | reverse complement strand
CCAATATCTAACAATATATTTGGTGTGGCCCTGTTAATTGAGTAATAAATGCTTTACACCCCATATTCTACAGAAAGCATGTTTCAGTGCACTTCATAATTGCATATCAATTATATTATGTTTGAAATGGTATAACACCATCAAACTGCACTTAAACCCGTAACGGAATATTTTTGACTGATACTGTAAACGAATCAAAAACGTCATAGAAAATTTGAAAAGCACAACACATTTTAAAAGAACTCTGTCTTTCAGTACCAGTTGTAAAAAGAAATGCTACCACTTTCAGAGCATGACCAAGACGAAAAGAAAATATAAGAGAAAGGTAGATAAAACAACAGTCTTCTTTTGATTGTTACCTCAGTAGCATTTCAAGCATTTGAATCTTCAAAACTAAACTATTGTAACGAGATTATAGAATATATTCTTTCTGTTTCATGACACGATATTTTGCACACATTCGAGTTTCCTATCTATGATGTTCGCAAGGATTTTTTCCCTGACCAATTTCCTTTATTTTGTGTTTCCTTTCGATTTTTATACTTTCCAAATAATGATATGTCATACACTTTCCACGCATTTCTTTTGAAATTTCAGAATTACAAAGGCAATGAGTCGAAATACAAAGGCTATGTCGTTGGTAAGTATAACAGTTGCTTGGTGTGAAATTCTTCCTGTTTGTTTACAACGTGCTTACACTTATTTGATTCAGATTAGGAAATTTTTTTTTAATATTTCAATCGTAGAATTCATAATAACCTTATTGAATCGTCGGATTTATAAAAATGTTGTGCAAATAAGGCAGAATATTCTATTTGAAAAATGTGGTAAAAATGTACACAACATGTATAAGAATCATTGTAAATTATAATATTGTGAATCGTGTTTTTAGAATGCTTCATTAAGTAAAAATTTATATTTTATTTTCAACCTAACCTTTAGAAAGTAAACTTTTCCATACTTGCTTCTTTCATAATTATTTTTTCCACATTAGGCTTATTTTTTTTTATTATAAAATGAATTTCTTCTTTTTAGGTGCGTTCGTAATTATATAAGTACGTAGCATCTATTGTCGTCGTCTGGTCCGTCCGTCTGTCTGTCCGTCCGTCCGCATATAACAACGCAAAAACTACCCAACCGAATAGTTTTAAATTTAAGATATATTATCTTTGCAGAATTTTGTCGAGACAGTCCAAATTTTATGAAAATCGAATCAAAACTTTAGGAGATATTAATAAAAACATTTATTAAGAAATTTTAATTTTTTAACAAGAAATCGGTGCTTTCTTGTTATAGGAGCTTCCGAGGTTTAATCGGCAAGCGACCGAGATACTTATTTTATTACAGAAATTAATCTGCAGACGATATAATTCATTTCACAGAATTAAAAATCATCAAGATCTGAATTTTTATATAACTAGCTATAGTACAAACGCACCTCGTTTGTCACGTTTGGCGTACAATTTCCAACTTGTTTAGATTACTTTCTTTATAAACTGACCCATGCAATCACTTCGCTTCATATATATCAATCTATATCTATATCTATATATATATATATATATATATATATATATATATATATATATATATATATATATATATAATGGAAATCTTGCCATCACGATAAAGTCTGAAACACTTAACGAATTGGAACCTAATAGGGACAATATATTGATCTTCCAGCTACTTGCATAAGTTCGTAAACCAAGTATGCAAGATCTTATAATTTATTTACAAGGAAACACAAAATCCAAAAACATGCAAAAAGTATCATTACGAAAACGTCCATACTACTGAATTAATTCGAATTCTAATTGGGACAGTGTATTGATCTTGTTAACTTAACTATCCAAACTATCTTAGATGAGTTTGTTAATCAAGTATGCAGCTCTTGTACTTCGTATATAGGCGCACACACTACAGCAAAACATACAAAACTTGTCACCATAATAAAGTCCGAAATACTGAACCATTTCAAACCCGATTGGAACAAAGTATAGATATTGCAAGTATCTTTGATATGTTAGTCAGCAGCGACACACAAAAGTTTTCAATGCCATTCATTGAATGGTTTGGGTGATATTACAGCCCACGGGCAATTTTTAAACTATGATTTGAAAAATAATTAACGTTTTTGATATAATTGCCTCGGATCTATTCAATTATATTTCGTAATCCTAATTTAAAATTTCCCCGCAAATTACCTTTCTTGCCAAAATAGCGAACTTAGAAGCAGTACAGTTGTGGAAAAAAACTGAGCCCCCCCCCCCCCCCCTCCCCCAATAACTTTTCAACAAATTATCGCAGAAGAAAGTTACTGGTACCAAACGAAATAAAGTCTACTTTTAAATGATGTATATAAAATTTGCTTAAGAGGGGCACCTACATATCAAAATGAGCCCAAAATTTGTTTTTTTTAATAGCAACACAAAATTTTGTCACGATATTTTAAATCTTCGGATCAAACTATGCCTAGATACCAATTTTCAAGTCATTTGGATGATAAGTTTTTGTATTATAAACATTCAAAATTTGGATCTTCTAATGTTCTATTTTGATTAATATCTACTGAAATTATCATCTTAATGTGCTAATATTTTTGATTGGTTATAATACTAAAAATCCCAAACAAAAATACGTTGAATTTTTATTTTTTATAATTTTATAATATGAATTATAAATTATGAAATTAATATTCTAAATAATTATAAATTACAACCTACAATTTTTGATGGATTTGTATTTATTATGTCCTGCTTTATGCATATTCAAAATTTTAAATTTTTCTTCCAAAAGTAAGCATAGTTTAAATTAAGCATCGTTTTCAAATTATGCTTAAAAAACGGCTACATGCTTGTTTAAGGGGTCGACAATGATGTGCAGAAAAGCACAATTTGGCAAAATATTTTACTCATTTGTTGATTAGAAAATTATATTTTTTTTTCCTTTTCCTGTGTCTGCTTTTCCTTTTTTTATTAAAATTACGTAAATCGTATATACATGAGATATAATTTTACGTAAGTTATGAAAATTAGTTTCGCTTTTATTTTTAAATTAACAAAGCTCTTTTTTAAAAAATGAACAGTCCTACCTTAGAAAAAAGATCTTACTCCTTATTTTTTTTACTTTTAATGGAATTTTTATTTTATTTTCCAGTCTAATAAAACTAAAACTTTTTTTGTGGTATATATGAAAAGTGAAGTAAAGTTTCTTATAAATGCATATGTGTTGTGTATTTGCAAAAGTTTTAAACATGTGGCCAATCGAGTTAACATGTATATTCAGACTGAAAAGGAATTTTTCTGGGTTTTTTCTACATCGTTTCTTTATATTGCTCCATACTATTTTTTATTCTAAGTTTTAAATTCGCTGATATTCTTCACATATAAATTTAGAAAACAGCGAGTAAAAAGAATTCAAAATCTGAGAAAAAGCACTATAAAATTCCAATCACGTTCACATATTTGAAAACTATTATAGTCACAGATAACCGTATATATTTTTCAATCGGAAAATTCAACTCTTGTAAACATTATAAAATTATTTGAAAAGAATTTTATTGTATATAGCAGTAAGCGAAACATATTAAATAAGTAAAATGGTAATAGTGGCAAGAAAAAATACATTAATAGAAGTGACTTAGTCATTCTGTAGCATTTCAACAATCGAGTACCGAAATTGGAACAATTTTGATACAGCCCGTAAAATATAATCATTTTAAAATAATTAATTTTTCTAAAACTTATCGTAGAAATTTCATAAATTTTGGTATCCAGGCATAATTTAAAATCAAGATAAAAAATATCTTGTCAATGCGAAAAACATATTTTGGGTTTATTTTTATATGTATGTGGCCTCCTAAGAAAAATTATACACATCACTTAAAAGTAGACTTTATTTCCTTTCATTTGGGACCAATAACTTTCTCCTACAATAAGTTGTTACAGAGTTAGTAGGGGGTGTTCAGTTTTTTTCCACGAGTGTACATTAAAATAAAAATAATAAATAAATTTACCAACTCTTCCGACTAATCTGGAAAGACTTGTTTCATAATGTCGTTAAAAGAACTATCGTAATTTCCGGCCAATAATCCTCAGTTATTCAATAATTGCGTAAAAGTCAAATATTTACAGCGATCCAGTTAAGTTACATTTTATAAAATAAAATTTCTGGGTCGAAAAAATTATTTGATCCGCGGATTATAGGCTGGAAATTACGGTAGCACACGTGCATTTCATTCAAACATCTATAATACATAATACACAAATTGTTTCAGTTGTTTTATTTATCGTGTGTTTTGCTATTAGTCGTATTAATTTCTTAATATGACCTTACATAGCTTTCCAAAATATCAGTAAAACTATTAAAATTACATTATTTCATTACTACGTTTTACGATTCCTAAAAAACTGTTTTCGAAAAATGTATGACAATTTATACATGTACAAGTAGTCTTCCGGAACAAACAAAATAAGAATGATGCAATATTATTTGTATTGGATATGTATGTATATATATATATATATATATTTTATATATATATATATATATATATATATATATATAATTATAATATCTATGAATTTCAAAAAACATATCAAGTTCTATTCTACTTAAATCTCCAAAGAGATAATCAATGATACTGTGTATACAGAATACCACATAGCTAATAATTAACATGTGCAAACATAATATTACCATAGCTGATGCTTCAATGGTAATTGGCCAAATTTTACTCATACCAAAAGAATATTGAAAAAAGAAATAGAGAGAAAGGGGAAAAAAAAAATTATAAATTGGAGTTGCAATTAAGTAAACACAAATGGATTAACAAATTAAATATGAACCATACACAATGGAAAATTGGACCACATGAGAATTAAATATGAATTGGACATGGAAAAACACATGCACATGTACTCATCAGCCTGGATGCACCCACATGTGTTTTAAATAATAATTCAGTGTTTCATAATTCTACTGGCATAATGCTAAGATCAGTAGAATCATCCAGGTACACTGAATTATTACCAGACAACAATTGGAAATATTAAAATTTGGAAATATTTAAATAGGAAATAAAAAACCATTAAGAAAATACAATATATTTCACTCACATCGATTATCCAAAAAACTGTAATTAACACCTCACTAAATTACCACGAGATAACAGTTTTGAAATAATAAAATTGGAAATATGAACGCGTAAAGTGTAGATAAAATATTTTACTCACAATAATTATACAGAATCCTTAAAATGTCACAACGTCTACATAATATTCACATCCACATGGCAATGCATCATACATGTTAACTAAGTCGAGTTGAGAGAAATGATTTGTAAGACAAGTTGAGAGCACACTTTTTTTAAAACACAACCCCATAAATGACACCCAATCACAAAATGATTCAAAAACACTCAAAATAATTCTGGTTTTAATACACTTATAACAAATTTATATCCGTGAATATATATTACTCCATCCAATTTTAATTCCTGAAAGTAAAATTAATATACAATCAATAGCTCCCTCTATAGTTAAATTAAATATAATATTAACAATATTATCTACAACTACCTGAAAGGTAAAGTGTCGCCATCTATTGGTATTATAATAGTTCATAATTAATATTTAGTTAAATATCCACTTTATTAGTTACATACTCACTTCATTAGATTTATTTATATAAATAAACTTTAAAAAACAATACTAACTTGTAGTTTTACTAAAAATTCAAATAAAATATAATACTACTATATGAATAAATCTACACAGAATTAATTCAACTTGCACAGCATTTCAGATATTCTTAACAAGAATATATTATTTTAATTCAAATTATTTTTGCTGCCAGCTGTGTTAATCCACTGATATTATTGACATTTATTAAATAATTAATGTTTTATTTTTACTACTACTTAAATATATATTAGACTTGTTTTTAAATAATTAATGTTTAATTTATACTACATTGTAAATATATTTTATATTTATAGATTAATTTAAATATCTAATTAAATAATTCATAAACAATTCAAAATATCTCAAAATTTATAATGTTGATAATTAATAGTATTACTACTGTTTTTCAATCAAATTAATGCAATGCAGTAATTAAAATACTTGTTAATTTTAATTATTCATAGACAAAAATAAAAACTATATATATTTATTTTTATATATATTGCAAATAGATATATATATGAGTTATAATCACCAATGTTATCATTGTATAATTTAATTTGTTATTGTATAAGTTAATTTATAAATGTATGAAAACTGCACATCAATAATACCTTAAACAGAGGTGATCGGCAACGCACAATCACAACTATACAAAGTATAAATAATGTTCAATCAAATATTAAATTTCCTAATATGTTATAATTGTAATTATGTATGTTATATTTGTAATTTTCTACATAAAGTGTATATAATGTTCAAACAAATATTAAATATTAAATTTCCTAATATGTTATAATTGTAATAATGTATGTTATAATAATTATAATAATGTATGTTATAATAATTTTCTATATCTTTTGTTATATGTTATCGCACACTAAAACAATAATTTATTACATACCATGTTTATATTTAAATTATATAATAAATGTTATTTAAAAGAGTTGATGATTGAATTTATCATAAAAATAGGATATCCATATATTTTTGCTTGATCTCGAATATATCTAATATTTTTGTTTTTATTTATATCTGAGCATAAGTATTTTATACGATGTAGATAATTGATAATTATATTTTTATAAACAGATTTATGTAAACATGAAGCATAATTGGTAAAAATATTTACTTTAAATGGGAAATCAAATCTCTTATCATAAATATCAAAAATTAATTTATAATTATTAGTAATATTAATTTTTAAGTCAAGAAAGTTTATATTATTATTAATTAAATCATTTTCGCTTAATTTAAGCTGAGTAGGATAAAAATTGAGTGGTGATGTGCAATTTTTTTCATTGAAATAAAATATGATAATGTCATCAATATAGCGATAAAATACATAATCATTGTTCGGACTTATATTTCTTTCATAATAATATAAGTAAAGGTCAGAGAGAATACTAGATGCGGTTCCACCCTGCGGAATTCCCTGGCATTGTTTATAGATAATATTGTCATATATAATGTAATTATTATGCAATGTAAAATTTAGTAAAGTTTTAAAAAAATATACTGAAATATGTTCTTTTAATTTTAATTGAGATTTAAATTCTTTAAATAATATACACATTGTTTTATGTAAGTCTTTTATATCAATGTTATTAAATAAATCATTAAAATCCAATGTTTTTATGAATTTTACCGGATTGATATTATGTATTTTATTAATGAGTTGAAAACTATTTTTTAGGAAATGTTGGTTATTATGTTTTAGCGTTATATCATATATCTGCTTTAAAATATTAAGTAGTAAATTGTTTGCATTTTTATTATATGTGTTACAACCGATGGTAACAGTGCGAAATTTAATAGGATTTTTATGAAATTTTGGAATTATAACAAGATAAGGATAATTAAAATTATTACATTTGATTTTTAGTAATTTGTGATAATTTAATAATTTTCTGTTATTTATTTCAATATTTAATTTAGTTTTATTAAAAATATTACTTGTGTTGATTGCATTGTGAATTAACACTTTATAGTATTCTTTACAAATGATAGCATAATTATTTGGAGATTTATCTACATAAGTAATTATAAATTTGTTTTGTAATTCTGATATATGTTTATTTATGTTTTTAAAAGCTGCATGTGTAATATGATGATAATTTTTTATAATTTCATTTTTTAATTTATCAATTACAGAAAATCTCCATTCACTGAAATATTCGATTGGTTTATTGTAATCAACAGCAATTTTATATATAAACAAATCAATATCTTGAATAAACTGCAATATTATGGATTTGATATTACACTTATATGGAAGACGAAATTTTGTGCCATTATGCATTAAGTTTTGTAAAATAGGTTGTTCTACAATATTAAGATCACCAGTAATGATATGACCATGTGTTGTATTTATATACTTTTGATATTTTGGGTCATTACAATAACATGGGTAATTCTTTGAAGAGACCAAATTTTTTGCAAAAGAATTGTAATTAAAAATTTTACGTCCAAGTGTGCGATTATATTTATATGTCTTGTGAATGGTAAAATTTTTTATTGGAAAATTATTATTAATGTTGTTTATTATATTGTGTAAATTTATATTATTAAATACATGATTGGAAAAATTTATAATTAATTGTGTATTATTAGTTTTATATTTAGGTTTATTAGAAAGACTTGTATTTAATAGGTTTGCTCTATAATGTAGAATATCATAAAAGATATCACAAAAATGTGGAGAATATTGATTCTTTTTAAATACCTTGAAATATTGGTTTATATATTTCTTTTTTATACTAAAAACATGTTTTCTTATAGCAAGCCAACAATAATCATTACAAAATTGTGCCTCAAGATTATCAAGCTCCTGTTGAATCACAATATCATCAGTGAATTTTTTGTTATTATGTTTACCTCTACCAGATCTAGAAGTTTTTTTTAAGTTTGAAAAATTTAATCCGGAATAAAGATTTTTATAATTTTCATATTTAGTTAAATCTGAAAATACAGGATGTGATTTTTTGTATACTAATTGATTTAATCCATAAGGATATGTAGTATTAAAATGTCTTATATATTTAGATTCTAGAAAAAGTCGTTCAGTAAAATTTTTTTGTATTTTAAGTATTTTAATAGTAATATTTTTAAAATCATGATTTTTGAAATGAGTATATTCAATATTATGAGTTGTTTGAAATTTAGAATTTTTATATTTATCAATATGAGAACGATGTAAATTTAGCCGCTTATGTAATTTTTGACAAGACTGTCCAATATATTCCATGTTACACGAATTGCATTTCAATGAATAGATTACATTGTATGCTTTGCAAAATTTTACCAAATTAAGATTGTTATTATTTGAAATCTGTGACTTATCAGCTAATGGACATGTAAGACAACGCTTAGATTCACACTCTCGAAAACATAGTACAGGCTTGGGACAATAGAATAGGTTATCTGATAACGATCCAGGAAGATCCCTAATAATCTTCCTGTACCGAGCATTAGTCCTGGATCCACCAAGGCCTAAATTGCCAGTATCTAACATTTTACTAATAACTGCCATATTTGTTTGATAGCAATAAAAATTGCAAGAAATACATATTAAATATATCTATAACATATTTAAAAAAAAAAATTGTTATGAATCAATCTTAATATTACTTGAATATCCATAAAAAAAAAAAAATAAATAAAAAAAAAAAAAAAAAAAAAAAAATATTAAGATTGACTGTTTAATACTTGATTAAATATAATAAATCTATATAATAAAACTATTTACATATATACATAAAGTCCCATTAAGCAAACTAACATCAAAAGACAACAATATAAAAACCCCTAGCAGTCATAAGTCAGTACAAAATTAATGTTGGTAAAAAAAAAAAAAAAAAAAAAAAATCATTAGAACCTGAATAAGATTTTATAAAGATGCCCTTGAAAATTCAATAGATAAACAAATGATACCAGGAAATAATAGTAATACTAAAATATTATTATTATTAAATTATTATTAAATACACCATTAAAAGCGCAATGCAGCTATAATAACTATGTATTTCAAACAGAAGTTAATCAAAGTGATTTGTGAGCCAATTAGGCTAAATTATGGTATCATATAAAAATCAATATTTTAACTAGCTAATTGTTGAAAAGAATATTGAAAAGAATATGTAAAAACCATTCCATACCAATTTGCGCAATGCAGCATAATTTTATAGAATGTTAAATAATTATAATATCTATGAATTTCAAAAAACATATCAAGTTCTATTCTACTTAAATCTCCAAAGAGATAATCAATGATACTGTGTATACAGAATACCACATAGCTAATAATTAACATGTGCAAACATAATATTACCATAGCTGATGCTTCAATGGTAATTGGCCAAATTTTACTCATACCAAAAGAATATTGAAAAAAGAAATAGAGAGAAAGGGGAAAAAAAAAATTATAAATTGGAGTTGCAATTAAGTAAACACAAATGGATTAACAAATTAAATATGAACCATACACAATGGAAAATTGGACCACATGAGAATTAAATATGAATTGGACATGGAAAAACACATGCACATGTACTCATCAGCCTGGATGCACCCACATGTGTTTTAAATAATAATTCAGTGTTTCATAATTCTACTGGCATAATGCTAAGATCAGTAGAATCATCCAGGTACACTGAATTATTACCAGACAACAATTGGAAATATTAAAATTTGGAAATATTTAAATAGGAAATAAAAAACCATTAAGAAAATACAATATATTTCACTCACATCGATTATCCAAAAAACTGTAATTAACACCTCACTAAATTACCACGAGATAACAGTTTTGAAATAATAAAATTGGAAATATGAACGCGTAAAGTGTAGATAAAATATTTTACTCACAATAATTATACAGAATCCTTAAAATGTCACAACGTCTACATAATATTCACATCCACATGGCAATGCATCATACATGTTAACTAAGTCGAGTTGAGAGAAATGATTTGTAAGACAAGTTGAGAGCACACTTTTTTAAAAACACAACCCCATAAATGACACCCAATCACAAAATGATTCAAAAACACTCAAAATAATTCTGGTTTTAATACACTTATAACAAATTTATATCCGTGAATATATATTACTCCATCCAATTTTAATTCCTGAAAGTAAAATTAATATACAATCAATAGCTCCCTCTATAGTTAAATTAAATATAATATTAACAATATTATCTACAACTACCTGAAAGGTAAAGTGTCGCCATCTATTGGTATTATAATAGTTCATAATTAATATTTAGTTAAATATCCACTTTATTAGTTACATACTCACTTCATTAGATTTATTTATATAAATAAACTTTAAAAAACAATACTAACTTGTAGTTTTACTAAAAATTCAAATAAAATATAATACTACTATATGAATAAATCTACACAGAATTAATTCAACTTGCACAGCATTTCAGATATTCTTAACAAGAATATATTATTTTAATTCAAATTATTTTTGCTGCCAGCTGTGTTAATCCACTGATATTATTGACATTTATTAAATAATTAATGTTTTATTTTTACTACTACTTAAATATATATTAGACTTGTTTTTAAATAATTAATGTTTAATTTATACTACATTGTAAATATATTTTATATTTATAGATTAATTTAAATATCTAATTAAATAATTCATAAACAATTCAAAATATCTCAAAATTTATAATTTTGATAATTAATAGTATTACTACTGTTTTTCAATCAAATTAATGCAATGCAGTAATTAAAATACTTGTTAATTTTAATTATTCATAGACAAAAATAAAAACTATATATATTTATTTTTATATATATTGCAAATAGATATATATATATGAGTTATAATCACCAATGTTATCATTGTATAATTTAATTTGTTATTGTATAAGTTAATTTATAAATGTATGAAAACTGCACATCAATAATACCTTAAACAGAGGTGATCGGCAACGCACAATCACAACTATACAAAGTATAAATAATGTTCAATCAAATATTAAATTTCCTAATATGTTATAATTGTAATTATGTATGTTATATTTGTAATTTTCTACATAAAGTGTATATAATGTTCAAACAAATATTAAATATTAAATTTCCTAATATGTTATAATTGTAATAATGTATGTTATAATAATTATAATAATGTATGTTATAATAATTTTCTATATCTTTTGTTATATGTTATCGCACACTAAAACAATAATTTATTACATACCATGTTTATATTTAAATTATATAATAAATGTTATTTAAAAGAGTTGATGATTGAATTTATCATAAAAATAGGATATCCATATATTTTTGCTTGATCTCGAATATATCTAATATTTTTGTTTTTATTTATATCTGAGCATAAGTATTTTATACGATGTAGATAATTGATAATTATATTTTTATAAACAGATTTATGTAAACATGAAGCATAATTGGTAAAAATATTTACTTTAAATGGGAAATCAAATCTCTTATCATAAATATCAAAAATTAATTTATAATTATTAGTAATATTAATTTTTAAGTCAAGAAAGTTTATATTATTATTAATTAAATCATTTTCGCTTAATTTAAGCTGAGTAGGATAAAAATTGAGTGGTGATGTGCAATTTTTTTCATTGAAATAAAATATGATAATGTCATCAATATAGCGAATATTGTCTAAAATTATTGGCAATATTGGCATGTAATATTGTGCCATAATTGAAGGATTTACATTTTACCAATGTTGCAAATAAATAGCCAAGAAATATTTCGCTATTTCATTGCTAGTATTTTTTCTGCAATATTGGCGTTTCATTACATGTATTTCTGGACAATAATTCAATATCCCTGTAATAATAACCCTTCACTACAAATATTTCAAATATTTTGCTAATATTTAATCAATATTGTTATTTCATTTGATTTTCTTTTAATGCAATATTGCCAAAATATTTCGTGCCAACATTACCAAAAAAACTAATATTGGTTTTGTACTATGGTTACTTTCTACATTTTTTGTAATTCATGTTTTTAATTTCTCGATTTTAAAAAAATGTAAAAAAAGTTTATTTCAATATATATGCTTGTCATAATACTGTGCTGCTAACTCTCCCGATTTTTTAATACAACTATTTTCGTAAACAAATTTTAACTTTATTTAATTGCAGAATTTCTGATAATAAGTAATTCAAAACATTCTACGCGAAGTTATTGTTACTCAAACATACGGAGCATTGGCAGCTTTAAGAATATTTCAACACAATATTTATTGCTTTTATCATTGTGCAAATTTCTTATAGAAATTTTGCCAACAGAAAGTTTTGAAAGGTTTTTTCAAAATATTAAAGAGATAGTTTACATTAATGCTAACAGAAACAATTTTTATCGTGAATGTAAGGCGAAAAGTTAGTTGAAAGTTATTTGCGGTTCTTTCAAAGATTCTACTTTTGAATTGATAAGATACTAGATATTTCTTTACCAAGTGTCAAGACAAGTGGTGACTTCACCAAGTATGATGGTCGTGTGCGTAATGCATACTTTTTAAAAACAAACAGACTGTCAGTCATATGGAAATTTAATATTTTTAAAAATATTGAAATATTTGAATATTAAAAAAATATTTATTTACCTGATCGTAATGCAAGCTAGAATTCATCAAAAATTCCCAGTTCATTTTTGAGTAAAATAATCATCTACACACACACACACACACACACACACACACACATATATATATATATATATATATATATATATATATATATATTACATTTTCTCTTTAAAAAAATGAAGTTGGAAAATAATACAGTTACGCGCTGCAAAATCGTACGTATTATCATTAATGGTGTTTTGTTAAAAAGTGTGATAAATACACGACAAGTTAAACATTTTTAACATAAAAATAAATTTCTGGGACAATAAAACTGATTTCCATAAAAAATTGAGATACTTATTTACAAACGTTACGGATTTATCATACGAAGATTTAATTTACGAACATAAAAAATCGTTTTTTATTTTCGTTACAGAAAACGATTTTTTTATATTTTTGAATTTTCAGCAAAATAAAAATGGCTTAATTAAGAGTGTTCATTAAACGTTGAGCTGTTCCTTTGTTGTGATTTTTTATGTCATTTTCATAATTATATAGGTGAAATATTCGTATACTTCTGTTACTTTGAAAGATATATTAAAAATATTTTATAATTTTGGCCAAGGATATATTTTTTTTTTCACCTTTGAGTGTCTTTTTATTTTACCTAAGATGGTTCTGGAAAAAATATTTTTCTGCGCTCAAGAACGGGAAACTTTCTGTCACATTTTCTGACACATTATTAAACATAAAAGCATGATATTTGTAGGTATGTTTATTAAAGTGGTTAGTAATCTAATTTTTTTTTCCGATAATTGTATTAAATTTTCAGTTATAAGCGATTACTGACTCAGGACAGTTATTTTTTTCTTTTCCTGCGCTTTGCGTCCGGAAATGCGATTCAAAAAGTCAACATTGACTGCATTTTCTGAAAACTCTTTTTCCTTTATCGAAAAATGTGAAACATTTCTATTACATATTTTCTTAATAAGAGCACTTGCCAATTTAATATGTTTGCGAACAAAAATGAATTAAAAAATATGTCAGAAAGTAGCCAATTTGGATTCCGGAATAGCCTTAAGAATAGCCGCAACAGTTTCTTTCTCTTTATAAAATACTGTTTTTAGTCCAAAAAAAAATTATCGCGATCGATATCGCGATATTAAAAAATGCAAATACAAAATTGAATAAAAATTATAAAACACAAATAGTTTTGAAAACCATTGATAAAATATATTTTACCTTACGGTCTTATTAAAATCATTTGATTCAAGAATTATTCCTTGCGATTTTTTGCACTCATTCTTTTGTAATCTGCATTAATGATTAAGGCTGTTCTCAAATCCAAACTGGCTGCTTCTTATTAAAAGATATTTGTACTAAATGTGTTTTTTGAATCACAGTGGAGCTTGACAGAAAATCTTACCATTCGGATAATATGGGTTAAAATGACTTAATTAAGAATTATTTATGAGCCGTTAATGCGTATGGTAGGTGCAACATCTACAAAATAGAAATGTCTTTAAAAAAAGTTATAAACACTCTTAAATATAATTTTTCGAACATTTCAAAAGTAAGAATAAACAAGAACGAAAAATCATGCGTAAAACATAGATTATATAACACTTTCCAACACATCCAGCAAACTGTAAAAAACTTCATCGTTAAACAAGGCCAAAGAAGATATGTAAGTAAACAGTATAAGAAATTTAAAACACATTTAAA
Organism: Maratus michaelseni; assembly: GCA_963931845.1. Classification (NCBI taxonomy): domain Eukaryota; kingdom Metazoa; phylum Arthropoda; class Arachnida; order Araneae; family Salticidae; genus Maratus; species Maratus michaelseni. The sequence continues at coordinate 501,179,058 of OZ007586.1, read as the reverse complement.
TGTCCAGTTTTAGTAATTACCTTCCATAGTCAAAAATGTAGTCGAATTATTTTGTGCAACCTTGTATATATTCCATACATTTGGATATATACTACATAGCATGATAAATTTAGTTCATTTAGAAAATTCACGTTTAGAAATTTTCGCAAAGTCGAGGAAAATGCAGCCGAAATGCTTTGTAAAATCCTGTATATTATCTTAAGACTTTTGTACACACCCCATATTGAGATAAATTTTTATTCAGGTAAAAAACGCATTAGGCAACTTAAAACAAACTTCCAGCAATAACCAACCATAAACGACAATGTACCTTGTTCTTTGCGTAACCCTGTATATGAATTTATTTTCCACAAGCTTCTACAAGTCTACTAACTATAGATCAGCAGGAAAATGCGTAACACAATTAAAAACTACCCTAAGCAATTTACTCCCATAGTCTGTAATAGTTACAAACTCCCTTGTGTAGCCCTGTATATGATTCACCGAATTTATACACACCACGTACTATACAAAAATTTAGTTAAACTTTAAAACGCAAAACAATGTTGAAAACGCACTTATCACACATAGACAGTAATTATTGCGCTTATACTGTAACCGATATGTTTTGTGTGTCCCTCTAAATAAACGATAAACGCAATTCACACCATACTTTTAAATGAGCAATTTGTAGTAAAACCTTAGCATATAAATTGTATTATGTTTGAAATAGTAAAACATCATTAAATTACACTGCAGACAATTTTTCCCCGTAGAACAATGTACAGCACAATTCTTTTGTGTGACCCTGTAAATGAATAAAAAAATGCTTTGCACCCCATATTCTACAAAACGTATTTTAAAGCTCTTCATAATTGTATATCAATTTCATCATGTTTCAAATCCCGTAGTATCATCAAAATGCATGTGAAACGATTTTTTCCCATTGTCTGTAATGTAACGGAATACTTTTGACTGTCCCTGTAAAAAAAAACTATAATTGCTACCAACTTTATTTTGAATAGGGATCATGCTATAGTAAACAATAAGAACATAAAAAATTTTCAGGGCAATTCCAGTATATTTCCGCTTGTTAGAGCAAGACGGGCGGCCAGACGGCTAGACAACCCGAAATCGTAAACACTTTTCAACTAGGTTGGAAAGTGTTAAAAAGAAACATTTACCAGAAACTCATTTAAAATACACACAATAAAGAACTCTCATTTTGAAACTCCAATATACTTTTAAAGAAAGCACATTAATTACACGATTCAGTTAATACCTCAGATCAGATCTTAAGCAGCAAAATAAATATAGTCGTTTAATTTTTTTTTTTTTTTTAGTTTCCTAAAGGCTCCACAAAACATGTTTCGCAAAATTAAGTCTAAGAAATATAAAACACATAACTCTTTAACCCCTTAAGACTGTTTGTCAGTGATATCTCAAATTCCCCTCGCTAATGTTAAATCTAAGTGTGTGTAATGCATTTGTATTTTTAAATTAGTTCCTCAGAAAATAAATACATTTAACTTCTTTTTTTCTATGTGCTGTTTTAAAAGGATGCCCATTTGTATTAGCTCACAGGCTATCAAAGCCTGAGACCTAATGTGCCCGCCCGTTCTGTATTTATGTACGTATGTACGTATGTACGTAACGCGATAACTCTTGACAGAAATAACCGTTTTGCTTCGAATTTTCTTTATAGGTTCCTTGTGATAGGGCGCTTCCCTGATTAATTTTGGAGGTTGATTGGTTAACTATAAAGGGGGGGGAACGGGGGGCTAACCCCCCTTAATTTAGATAAATGGTTTTTTCCATGCAGAGTTATCCGATTTTCTTCAAATTTTGTATATAGGCTCATTGTGGTAAGGGGTTCCCTGATTAGTTTTGGGGATTCATTGGGGAAGTGTAAAGGAGGGGAAGGGGGCTAACCCCCCCCCCCTTAATTTAGATAAATGGGTTTTTCATGCAGAATTATCCGATTTACTTCAAATTTTGTATATAGGCTCTTTGTGGTAAGGGACTTCCCTGATTAGTTTTGGGGATTCATTGGTTAAGTATAAAGGGGGGAACGGGGGACTAACCCCCCTTAATAAAGATAAATGGGTTTTTCAAGCAGAATTATCCAATTTTCTTCAAATTTTATATCATAATTATTAAATAATAGCTAATAATATTAATAAAAAATAGCTAATAATATTAATTAGCTCAGTGTGATAAGGCACTTCTCTGATTAGTTTTGGGGGTTAAGTATAAAGGGGGGACGGGGGGCTAACCCCCACTTAATTTAGATAAATGGATTTTTCATGCAAAATTATCCGATTTTCTTCAAATTTTGTATACAGGTTCATTGTGGTGAGACGCTTCTCTGATTAGTTTTAGGGGTTCATTGGTTAATTATAAGGGGGAGAAACGGGGGATGCCCCCCTTAATATATTGTCGATTTCTCCATTCTTCGAGGGCTTATTCCAAATTCTTTGAAATAAGAATATAATTTACAGTTAGTGTCAACAGCATGTGAGCTCAATGCCGTCAGTTTAACTGGGCAGTTTTCTTTTATTTCATTTGTCAAAATATTTATAAAATATATACTTAATTTATACTTTTATGTGTTAAAATACTAGCGAAACTGACCAGATCTGCATAATATTTTAATACTTCAAATAAAACAAAATATATATTTTGAAAATATTTTGTCAAATAAAAAAAAAAAAAAAAAAAAAAAGAAAGAAAGAAAGAAAAGAAACATTCTTTAAGAACAGAACAAAATAGTAGTTAAAAATATTCATATTTCTGAGGAGATATTTTAACAATACGAATGTATTTCAGGTTTAGAATTAGCGAGGGGAATTTGAGATCTGACTGTTCAATACCTTTAAAAGTTTTGCCCATACATCCCACGAGCAAGAAGAGTTCAGTGTTGCCAGTGGGTTACTTTTTAACACTTTCAAACCTACTTGAAAAGTGTTTATGACTTCGGTTTGTCTGCCGTATGGCCATCTGGCCGTCTGCCGTCTGTCCGTGCTCTAACTCCCGTAAATATGCTCGGATTGCCTGCAATTTTTATATCTATTTGTCGTTATCTATAGCATGTTCCCTATTTCAACTGAAGTGTGTAGCACTTATAGTTTTCTTACAGGGTCACTCAAAAGAATTCCGTTACACTACGGTCTATGGAGAAAATCATTTGCGGTTTATTTTAATGATGTTACACAATTTCAAACACATTGTAATTGATATATATCACAAAGGTGCATTACAAGAAGCTTAGTATAGATTATGGTGTGCATAGCACTTATAGTTACTTTACAGGGACAGTCAAAAGAATTCCGTTACATTACGTCTATGGAGAAAAATCGTTTGCGGTTTAATTAAATAATGTTTCACTATTTTAAACGCATCGAAATTTATATGTGTCACTAAGGTGCATTATAAGAGGCTTACTACAGAATATTGTGTGTATAGCAGTCATCGTTCATTTACAGGGACACACAAAATAATTCTCTACTGTCTGTTAACAATAATTCCTGGAAGTGCATTTTAAGTTACTGAACGCGATTTTAAATAATTTGTAAATAACTTACATTTTAAATAATTTTAAATAACTTACTAATAAGTTATAAGTTATAAATATAAGTTATAAATATAAGTTATAAGTTATCAATCACATATATCAATTGCATGACAATACGTATATGTTTACACGAGTTAGAGCACGGACAGACAGACAGACAGACAAACCGAATTCATAATCACTTTATAACTATGTTACAAAGTGTTAATAAATAAATTATTTTCTTCACGTACATTATAAAAGCAAAATTTTATTAAAACATTCTGTTTGTCATTTGGCCGTTTGAAGTTAAAATTAATTGCTATAAATAATATATCAACGTCCATCAAAGGGTTAAATTCCTTAAGAATGCACAATTTTAATCTTGGGTTTTTTTTCTTATGGCAAAATTGAAACTATATTTTACATTGTGTTTTGTATGGTTTCAGGTAATGAGTCGTATTATTTCGTAAGTAATCGAAGAAGAGATCACATGCAATTTTACCTACAGTAGCTTCATTCATTTTATTGCTTTTGCTGGTGTAATTATCTAACATAGTGTAATGTAAGAATGAGATTGTCTTTCACATTTTTACTCTGTTTTATATCACTCCCTACTGAAATTTAAAAAATAGATATTCTCAAAATCTTTATGACTAATATTTTCATATTCAAAAATTGGCACAAAGAAATGCTATTACTGTTATGTTACATGGCTTAATTGGTTTCTTAGTTCAAGTTACATATTTTTATTTTTCTAACGCCAGTTACTATACTTTTTAAACGCATTACTTAAATGAGCAAAGATTATAGCACATGTAAATAGTTATGTTACTTTCACACTTTGTTGACCTGGAATTTATTATAGGGGAGAGTGGGACAGCTTGGGACACCTTTATGTTTCAAGCGTTGTTAAGTTGTAGTGCCAATAAACGCAATTAGTCACATGTAGTGATAAATGACAGATCAATCTACTCTTGGGTGCATGATGAAATTTATGTGGAAAACATGTTAGAGTTTATATTTTTATTGTTTTGATAAGGTTACAATAACGTCACTTGATTGATAAACAGTAGTTCTGTGCAAACTTTTGGCTGAAAGTCGTTTGCCCCCCACAATATTTAAAATGTAATATTTAAATTATGTAATAGCAAAGTTTCAGTGATTAAATAAATTTTATAATTCTGTATAAATATAGTGGTATCTCGGTTCGGACACTGTCCAAGGTGTTCAAGGTTAATAAAAATGTTATTAGTTTTTAAATAGCTTTTAACATGCAATTATGAGTAATAAATATGTAAACAATAACAATTTGTTACAAAAAATAGCTAAATGACAATAATTATTATATACTTCATAAGTATTTTCAGTAAGTAACTTATCCATTAATGCATCTAAATTATCAATGAATGACTTGTGAGATTCTTACTGTAGTTCATTAATTCGAATCTTTCGTTACTTAATAAAGTATCTCAACAGTGTTGTGCACTCCTAATATATGGGCACTTTTTCGTATAAAGAGTAAACCTTTTTTTTTCAATTCCTTAAAATACACTCATTTTTGTGCTATTATGTACTCAAAAACTTATCGTACTATGAAGCCTGGCAAGTGGAAATTGTAAAACTAGAAGAAAAGAATCGGAGCAGGTTGGAACACAGAATAATATTCCAAGTTCGGACATTGTCTAAGTTGTTCAAATTTAATTTTAAAAAATTTAGTTTCTAAATAGAAATTAATATACATTTATGAGTAGTAAACAATAACATTTATTTAAAAAAATAGCTGAATGATAATAATTATCAATTGCTTCATAAATATTTTTAGTCTAATTTCTTTTTTAATGAATCTAATTTACTAATTAATTACTTGTGAGATTTTTCTTATATTTCATTAACTCAAATCTTTGTTTACTTAATAAAATAGCTCAACAGTGTAAAAATATATCAGCATTCAACAACATCTACCAATATAGTAATAGTGCAATCAACAAAATCTTTGAGGAAAAAAGCCTGCATTTTTTGGACCTATTGAGAATATTGAGCATCATGAATACTAATGAATTTTCCAAGAACATGTTCGTGGAATGGGTGGCATGTTTATTCCAGGGTTTGTAACAGGCCTTTCGGGACTGTTAGCTTGGAATGAGAACATAGTACTTATTTTAACAGCAAACAATTTTTTAAATAACTTTTTAAAGGAAGAAGAACAATGGAATAACAAGTTTGCTTTTAAACTTAATAAGTCTTCCCGATTCGTTAAAATTCAAGTCCTACACCAAATTCACAATGTCGCTAAAACAATTATCTTTTCTACGAACACAACTTAATCTTAAACAACTAAGTAGACTCCGTGAACCCAAATAAAACTTTATTCTAAGTTGATGAAAACACAACTCTTACCACCACCCGTAGCCTTGCAGAAAATATACTGACCACTTGCCTCGCAATATCCCCAGTATTTGCATCCCCGGGAAACCTCCACGAAAGGAGTTGATTGCAACTAGAATACGCGGTTCATCCAGAAAATAAGTTTCCCACATCGCAAAAATATGGCTCTCTAAAAGGCACGAAACGAAAAGGTACAAGCCGGGTAGATTTTGGGTGTAGCTATCATATGCGGCAGTTGTAACTTCCCAATCGCTTACATTAACGTCGGTTGTTCGCGAAGATGTCGGCTGTCATTTCTTCTCCCGCCAACTGGGAGATAAGGTCCGTAATAAAGTTTTTGAACGCACAGAAGGTAGCGCCCATCGAAATCCATCGTCAGTGTGTACACGACAACGCTCGCACACATACGGTTATTGCCACAACAAATTTGCTGCAGAAGTTTCACTGAGAGGTGCTTGACCATCCACCCTATAGTCCCGATCTTGTTCCCAACGACTTCCACCTGTTCTTGCGCCTGAAGAAATTCCTGCCCGGTCATCACTTTCCCAGCAGAGGGACACGGTTAATATTAAAGACTGTTATTTAAAGTTATTTGGTGACAAATTTTCTTATCGTATACCAGGATGGTTTAATGGTACAGTTGGTACCATATTTGAAAATATAAACATGCTTGATGTTGCTGGGAAATTTCCATTTCAAATTTTATTATTATGTACTTGTAATGTAAACTGTACTTTTAAAGGTATGACTTCAAATTAATTGTAAAATATGTTAACAAAATGTCATTGCTTAGCATTATATGTTGTATTCATTTGAGTGTTAAGAAAATACATACAACATAAAACGCCCATCAATCATTAAGCGGCTGTGAGCTATCAGTTTTTGAATCCGTTTCGGATTTTGAAAAATAATCTTTGCACGCCTACCAAATAAGGAGCGCGTAAATCAGATTGAGCGCACCATGGCTTAGTATTACCGTGGTGTGTCCATTCGGTTCACTCAATGTTATTGCAATGTAAATGTCGGGTGAAATAGGTCCACGCGTTAAAAATTGGTGTTTTACTTCGTATAGTGAAAATAAACCAAAATTTGACCCCAGTACAATGGCATATATTACAGTTGGCTATGAAACTTGCCTGACTGGTGGTAGCTTAAATTGGCAGACGTGAAGTCAACTGTGGCAAGCTTGCTCCATTCCCAGGCGACAGACTTCTATGACACAGAACTACAAAAACCTATCCCACGCTATGACAAGTGATAGAATTCCTGTAGTTCTTATGTTGCGAAGTAGCTGAAACATTGCTGTATCTTTTGCAATAAATCTTTCCACGTAATAGTGTTTTGTTTCTTTTTACGGGCCGTGGAAAACTTAATTTTTGGATGATCCTCATGTCTTTCGTCGAGATCCGCTGTAAATACAATTTTTCGTGCTAAAACCTGACTATCTACAGTCATTACACACCCACAGTTACTTAATTAACATATCTTTGCAAAATGACCGTGACTACCAAATTCTGCAGTTCAACCCGAACTCTGCGTTTCTTACAGAAAGAAAGGCAGAAAAAAATTCTCCTTCATGCACAAATGTTAACGATTCAGGGCAACACGATTGCAAACAAAATCCCAAAAACTCACTCGTGCTCTAAAGTACCCTTATAAAAGTCACCCTGCACATTGTGTCCAAACATTTTGCCTGAAAATTGTGTGTCACAACTATTTTTAAATAGTAACCTCCCGCTTATTTAACTGTAAAGTTTCTTTATTAAATAAGGCGAATTATTTTGTATGGAAGTAGAGCCACACCCCTGATGTATACTAATATAGAAGAACGGCCAGGCGTTGATGCCCTGTCGTTTATTAATTACACTTATGTGGGCAACAGCAGTTGCAAAATGGCATTTAAAACAGCTAAAACTGATGTATCTTTTTTCTCGGGAACTAATGAAGTATAATAGATAAACTATAAATTGTCGATCTAAAAGAAATAAATATAAACAACAACGAAAAATCCTGCATCAGATATAGTTTTTCCTTTTTAACACTATTACAAAATATCCTTTTTTCGTAGAATGAAATGAAATATCTAAATAAACAATTTTAAAGACACATAACGCAATTAAAACACATATTATGCAATTATGTCCATAGATGATAACGAAAACTGATACTTTTGCGCAGTCTTGTATATGATCTACACTATATGGCCATTAATGACCGGCAACTTTCAATTTTGGACATTTTGTCAAACATTTAAAAATACACTTGTCACATTCTTCTGGAATTTTAGGATTAAAAAAAACAGGTTTGACTTCATATTTATCAACGTCGATTTGATAAGGAGGTCAATTAGGGGGCTAAAAAATATTAAAGAAAAAAAAAGAATACTTTGGTTCACCCTGTAAAATAAAATGCACGAAATGATCTATCGCTACAGAATATACATAGGCAGACATTGTACAATATGTGTATTCATTTGTGTAAGAATAGCATGTATATTAATAGAGATATAGCGATTTTTTTTAAAAATTAAAAAAATTCTTGCATATGTTTTGCTTATAACATACAGGGTTTTTAACCAAATTTAACGCCAGTTCAGAAAAATTGACAAAGTGTAGTAGAAACAATATAGTGCAATTGGAATATAAATATATTAAATATTTAAGGAAATATGGGCAGTTGTATAAAATATTTTTTATCTGCGCATGCGCGAAAGATAACAAGGAACTTTTTGCATAATTTAATAGTCAACTCTATCGAGCAACTTATTAAAAAAAAATCAGTCAAATATCGTAAAAATTTAGAGAGATATCGGCGTTAGAGTGAGCTGTTTTCTAGCTTCTCACTAAAACTTGTTGAATGATAAGGGATTGTTCACAAATTGTCATGTTTAATTTTTATACTATATTTCATTTTTAGTGATACTTTAGTTCTCTTTGAAAAACTACTCTAACGAGCTTATTCGAACTAAAAAAGAATAATCAAAATCAAAGGATCCGTTCCAAATTATTATAACCTGGTGAAATGATGTTTTCCAAGGCAAACTAAAGTATCAATAAAAAATGAAATATTGTATAAAAATTAAACATGACAATTTGTGAACAATCCCTTATCATTCAACAAGTTTTAGTGAGAAGCTAAAAAACAGCTCACTCTAACGCCGATATCTCTCTAAATTTTTACGATATTTGACTGATTTTTTAATAAGTTGCTCGATAGAGTTGACTGTTCAATTATGCAAAAAATTCCTTGTTATCATTCGCGCATGCGCAGATAAAAATTATTTTGTACAACTGTCCGTATTTCCTTAACTATTTAATATATTTATATTCCAATTGCACTATATTATTTCTACTACATTTTTCAATTTTTCTGAAACTGGCGTTAAATTTGGTTAAAAACCCTGTATGTTATAAGCAAAAAACATGCAAGAATTTTTTTAAATTTGTAAAAAAATCGCTATATTTCTATTAATATAAATGCTATTCTTACACAAATGAATACACATATTGTACAATGTCTGCCTATGTATATTCTGTAGCAATAGATCATTTCGTGCGTTTTATTTTACAGGGTGAACCAAAGTATTCTTTTTTTCTTTAATATTTTTTAGCCCCTTAATTGTCTTCCTTAGCAAATCGACATTGATAAATATGAAGTCAAACCGGTTCTTTTTAATCTTAAAATTCCAGAAGAATCTGACAAGTATATTTTTTAAATATTCGACAAAATGTCTAAAATTTAAAGTTGCCGGTCATTAATGGCCATATAGTGTATATATTTTCATAATTCCATTACGGTGAAACTAAAACTCCGTTCAACTGGATAGCGCATATTAAACAAAAAAGCTTTCTTGCAATTACATCCATAAACTGCAGTGTATATATACCATTTTGTGCAGCCATGTAAAGAAAATGTTTATATTATACTTACACCATATAGTACAATTTAGTTAAGCTGAAAAACGATGCACTTTCAGAAAATCCTATCCGTAAAAGTTAATTGATTCAAATTCATTTCGGTAGCCCTGTATATGATTTATAAAAAATTATACATACTACTTAATATAATAAAATTTAGTTAAGCTGGAATAACACAACTAAAAACACACTTATTGTGATTATTGCTCGTCGATGATAACCTATCAAGATTTTTTGAGCATCCCTGTAAACGATAAATGCATGCCCTATTTTCTATGTAAGATATTTTATAGAGCTCCTCAGCAATATATATGTATTTTATATAGCGCACTTGAAAAATTTGCTGTCTACATACAGTAATGCAATCGAAATCTTTTGTGTTTCCCAGTAAAGAAACATTAAATACCACATCTAACATTAACGAAACATTACAATTAACATTTCCGTTATATTTTGGTCTATGGAGAAAAATAGTTCGCAATGTATTTTAATGATGTTAGACTATTTCAAACATATTGAGACTCATAGACTGCACTGTAGCACACTACAATATGTTTACTGTAGAATATGGTGATCATATCATTTATATAATTATATGCTTTTAATATCATTTATAGTTCGTTTACAAGAACACACTAGAAAATTCCATTTCAGTACTGTCTATGACCGATAATTGGTACAAGTGCGTTTTCAGTTGTAATACGCGCAGTTGTAATACTCATATAAAAAGACCAGTGAAATATTGTGAAAACTCAAAAAGTTACAGCAACAATTGATAAATTGTGGAGGAAATCCCATATAATCCTATGGGATTTCCTCCTCAATTTATCAATTATTGCTGTAACTTTTTGAGTTTTTACGATATTTCACTGGTCTTTTTACATGAGTTGCCATATAATATTGACTATCAAATCATGACAAAAAAATTGTACTTTAGTTCGCGTATGTGCAGTTAAAATTTATTTCATACAAATACCCATATCTCATCAAATATTAAATATTTTAATATTTTAATTACAGGATACTATTTCTACGATTTTTTGTCAAGTTTTTGGAAAGCGGTGTTAAATTCAGTTGAAAACTCTGCCTGCTATATAAAAAAACCTTTTGAATTTTTCACAGAAACGTTAACATCTTCGCGAATATACGTGCTATGTTTACACAAATGCACGCCAGACCTACCTAGTCATTTGTTACAGTGACAGACCATTTTTATCATTTTCTGTTACTTGGGTGATCGAAAATATTATTTTATTATTAAAATTATTATTGCCCCCCTAATTGTCCTCGCGACAAAATCTTCACTGAAAAACATGTCAAACATGTTCTTTACATCCTCAAAGTTCAAGGGCATATCGGGCATTCCTCACGAGTTTCAGTAGATATTCGACGAAACGCCTGAAATTGGTTACTGCCCCTTAATTTCTGGACATCAGTCTATATATGGAGTTCTATAAATAATTGGAGTACATTTCCGTTTATTGGCAGCAATTGCTTAAAGGGAATTTGCAACTGTGTGTGTTTCCTAACTTAATTATCAAAATAAATTAACAACTTAACAAAATATAACAGTCACCACTTACAATAGGAAACATGTTGTAATGAATATTAACAGTGCACGCCAGTTTTGTAATTCAATAGCGAACATGCTATGTATCCCTTTTTTTAAATATATATTAAAACACTTTTATTTCTTAAAAGACGTTAAAATATCAATAAAAATATTAAAAATATTAAAATTTACATGTTTTGATTGATTCACTCAATCATCATCAGAATATACACAAAACACAAACACAATGTACACAAAAACTGGAGTGCCTTATCAGTCCCTATGTCAAAGAAGATATAATGCCCTCTATAATTTTAATTTTAACACTGCTCTGCCCCATCTATAGACCGCTTCCCATTATTATTCAACCACTCAACCCAAATCTTCGGAATGTTAAATGACAACGTATAACTACACACTTTTGAACTTCTTCAATAAATTCCAATTGATTCCCTCACAAATATTTGTAAATAAAAATTGGACCTATACATCGATTTAGCTTCATTAAAGAGGATGTTGATATTCTCTTTATTACTTATTCTTGATAAGGCAGTATTCCCCGTATTATACTTAACATCTGCAATATGTTCCCTACACCTGATATTGAATTTCCTCTGTGTCATACCAACATAATAATTCCTAACACCCTCCTCCCTAATAAATGGAATAACATATAACCCGAAAGGTCACCCTTATCGACTGGATCAGTTCTCGTACTCAAAACCATCTTTAACTTCGGGGGAGCCCTCGCGATTAAACTCAAACCAAGCGCTTTTAATGGTTATTTTAGAAACTCAAAAAAAAAACGGATAATAACTCATAACCACTCTTTTTAACTTAACTCCACTATCCATTTTACCTTCAACAATACCTTTGTTCATTTTAGTAATAAAGTTCTGAATTAATTTATTAACCAAATTTACGCGATACCCGTTGTTAATATCAATATGTCTAATTTTATCCAACTCACTCCCCCAACCCCCCCAAAAAATAATATCTCTATTAATCAGGAATCTGAAAGTAGACAACTTATAAGAATACGGAGTGCACGCATCAAAAGGTATGATACTTAAATCAACTATTGATTTCCTGTAAACAGAACGAACCAACACATCCCCCTCTCTCTTTAACTTTACATCTAAAAAAGCTACTCTTCCATCCGTCTCAAGTTCAAACATAAATTTAATATTACTATCAAGAACATTTAACTGTTGTATGAATGTCAGTAAACTATCATTTATATGTAATATAATAACATTTGAACATGCTATAGTTAACCTCAAAGGTATATATTAATTTTATAGTAATCCGAATGTATTTTTGAAAGGTACAACACGTAGAGATAGCAGCCGGCAGACAGACAAACCGAATTAATAAACACTTTTCAATTAAGTTGGAAAGTGTTAAGAATGCAATATTTACGCAATTTCGAAAACAAACGAAAAAGTCTACATTGGGGCCTCCGTGGCCGAATGGTTAAGACACCATTCCGCTAATCGCTTGAGAGCGTAGGAGTCAGGTCGGCGGGTTCGACTCCCGCCAGCTCCATTGCACACACTTTGTGGAGCTCCTGGATGTAACTCTCTGGTGTTGTAAATTTCCTTGTGGCTATCTCGTCCCTGTATATTGACGATGACTTATAAGCGGGCACTTGATGTCAAGCACACAAGTCAGATGTATGTTCTCAATAAACAAACAAAGTCTACATTATTTTTAAATTAACGTATCTATTGCATTTTCTTATTTGTTTTTCTTGCATAGCGAACAATTTCTAACTTAACTACTACCAAAAAGATTGAAAAATTACTGAAATCACTTCAGTTATTCCAGAAAAAAAGGTACATCAGCATCAGCTATTTTACACACTATTTCGCAGTTGTTCCTCATTAAAACGCTAAAAGAATTCCCTAAATCAAAGATCTGTTTTGATAGAATTTGAAAAGAAATATTTCATTGATATGGAATATAACATGTTAAAGTAAACATTTTTTTAAATTACTGTGCTTAATTTTGGATTAAAATACCTTTTTTAACACTTTCCAATATAATTGAAAAAGGTTTATGAATTCAGGTTTCCTTTCCGTCTGCCTGCCTGTCTGACTAACTTTTCGTGCTCCACCTTGCGTAAATATACTCGGAGTGTCATGTAAGTGATACACGTTATTAAGGTTTTTCATGACAGGTTTGGTACCGCAAATAAAGTGTGTAGCATTTATAGTTCGTTTACAGACGAATTCAAAAGAATTCCGTTACATTATGGTGAATGGGGAAAGCCCTTTGCAGTGTATTTTAATGAAGTTACACTATTTCAAGCATAATGACATGGATATGTATTTATAAATTACACTAAACATGCTGGGGGGGGGAATTGTTTGCAACGTATTTTAATGAGGTTACACTATTTCAAACAAAATGAAGTCTATGTATATTATTGAGGTGCAGTACAAGATACTTACTGTGGAATATGACGTGCATAACATTTATCGTTCATTTACAGGAACACACAAAAATTTCAGTTACAGAGCAATAAATGCTGAAGTACGTTTTCAGTTGTGACATGCGTTTTTAATTTAACTAAAATTTTGCATACTACGTGGTGTATATAAACTTTATAGATCATATACAGGGTTATACAAAATAATACGTAAGCATTACTGTGTATGAGCGTGAATTGCTTAAGGGTGATTATAATTGATTTATGCATTTCCAGCTGAACTATATTTAGTACATCATTGAGGTGCACTACAAGATACTTAATATAGAATGTGGTGTGCATAGCATTTATTGTTCATTTACAGGGGCACACAAAATAATTCTGTTGCAATACTGTTTATGAGCAATAATTGCTCGAAGTGCTTTTTCAGTTATGGTATGCGTTTTTAAATTTAACTATTTGTTTGCACACGACTGGGTATATACATATTCTATAGATAATATACTGGGATGCCTAAACGAGTTCCCGTATATTTCCGCTTATAGACGGAAATTGCTGAAGTTTTCAACTGTGTTATGCGTTTCCTAACTGAATTAAATTTTTGTGTATTATGTAGTATATATACAAATCTATAGATCATATACAGTGCTGCACAAAAGAATTCGGGTTTTTTTTTTTTTTTTTTTTTTACTATAGATGCGGTTTTTCTGAAATTGTGTTTTCGAATGTGTTGTGCGTTTTCCAAATTATTTGCGTAGACAGCGTCTTTCACCTTATTAAACAGTGAAATGTTGTTAGAATATTCTAAATGTATTGGTAAGAGTTTAAAAATCTATGCTTGATGCATGATTTCTCTTTCTTGTTTAGTTGTCTTGGCATTTTGTCTGTGCTTAACTGTTCCAATTTGCCTGATGTACATTTCTTTAAGTTGTATTTTTTAGCCATACACGGCTAATTCTTTCAGTCTACAGTAAAATTCATGTTTATGAAAAGTTATAGCCATCGATACTATTAAAATCCGTGCGCGTATCTATGTAACTTCAAAAACTCGAAAACCACAGGGCGCAGGGCTACGAAATTTGGCACATGAACGATGACCCATGAACGATTGGGGCAAAAAATTCTAAAATTTGAAATAGATTTTTGATAGATTAAATATCAATTAAAATCCATCCACAAAGAGAAAAATACGCTTTTTTATAACTTCGGTTGGTTGGTTGTATAAAATTTACGCAAAAGTCATTAAATAAATCAAGGTACGGATCATTGCAATTGCGAGTCGAGTGTTTAAAATCAATGGATCAGCGATTATATGACAGGCAGACAATGAACTTAATTATTAACGTCGTTGCTGAATGCTAAAAACTTAATTTGAAAGGATTTTATCGACTTAATGAATGATAATTAGCTGGGTTTAAGGGTTTTTTACATGACATATATTAATATGATAGACATTATTAATACAGAAAACTTTATTTAACAGATTATTTGTTAAATTTTCGGGGATGGGAAGGATTGGGGGTAAACGACTTTTTATTAAATATCACACATATTTTACTTGACCGCGTGCCACCTGGCGGCGGCTTTTTCATTAATTGAACTTCCTTATTAATAAATCCAAATCTACTGCTCTGGTTCCAACAGATTAATTACATTTTACAAATTTAACATTTTTAACTTCACCCGTTAACGTTTAATCGTTGTTTTATATAGAAAATACCGCTATTTTAGAATAACAGTTTTCGTAAAAATTAAATTTATGTTCCTAATAAACTTACTGAGCCCCGTATTCAGTTGATGCATACCAACAGTCAAAGTTAGTGATTTGTTGTTGAGCACTTGGCTGCGCGTCTCCTTGTGGGTAATTATTTAATTACACTTAATTATTACCATTTTTAAAACATAAAGAAAAACATTTTATCACAAACATCAACAAAATTTTTATTCTATTTTTCCCTTATTCCAAAGATATCATTTTATCGTCTGCTGCCATAGCAACATGATAAATTAAATTTCATTAAAAAAATGCACAGTAGAAAAATATTTTTCTAAATTGAATTGTTATTGAACAACTCAACACTTTAACGGGATAATTCTTATTTCTTATTTAGATATTTTAAAACTGTTTGTTGCGTTTTTATGCTAAGTTTCGTTTCCTATTCGATTATTATTATATCTATTTGATGTGAATTTTAGCGTACTACTACTTTTTACTACGGATTTTTGGTTGTGTAAATACTGATTTTTAATAGACATAAAAAAATTTATATTCATAAACTTTAGTTTGGTTGTACTGATTTTTATTTTTTATTTTGGTTTTTGAATTAAATTCATGAACTCCCGTGTGTAGAACGGGTTAAACAGCTAGTTCCATATATAACGGAAGGCACCCTTTATACATAGATATACAAATGGTTGTTATTGACGATATTAAAAATCAAATTATCTCTATTATATTGATTCTACGATTTCTCAAGCATGGACTTCAATTTGACCTGATTAAGACTAATCTCTGAGTCAACAGTTAAAGCTTATCACTTGGAACAGCGTTCAAAATATTTTAACAAGTGTTAAAGCTATTGCAGGAAAGACTCCAAAATACTAAGTTTAAAATGTTTAAAATAAAGGGATAACATTGAGTATTCGTTTAAGAAGTGTTGGCAGTTTAGGAGGGGATGTTTTTGTTAAAGTTGTTTATTGGGAAAGCTGTTTAAAGGGAGGGAGTATGGAGTAATCTATATATTATATATTATGTTACTAGCCGGTCTTCGCGCGTCTAGCCGGTCACTTCCGAGTGTGGCCCCAGATACATAGTGCAGTGTACTGCCCTGACTTCGCTTGGGGCTCAGAAAGTGCATTTTACATGCAACCAGAAAAATATAAATAAAATATTTTAAATTAAAAGTATACGAAAATAACTAATAAGAATATAAAAAAGGCTTAAATAAAGACTTCAAGACATAAATATTTTGTTCACCCTACCCGTGTTTATCTAGGGGTGGAGCCCAAGTAGTACTTTGTATCTCGGCCCCACTCGGAAGCGACCGTCTAGAAGGGCGAAGACTGGCTAGTCTTCCATAATCGGGTTCATAGCCGATGGTGGCGACAAAATCGCTAAAATGGCTCTATATGTGTTTAACTCTTTTTAATAGTTTTGTTATCCTGAATTTCAAGCTCTTACCTAAAACTGCTGCTGAGATATGACAAAAACTTTCAACTCCCATTTAACCCCCTTAGAGGTTGAAAATCTAAAATCGCCTGAAATACATGTTTAACTATTTTTTAGTAGATTTGCTATCCCGAATTTTACGCTCCAACCTAAAACTGCTGCTGAGATACGATGAAAAGACCTAAAAATATCGACCCCACATTTAACTCCTTTAGTGGTTGAATTTCTAAAATCGCTGAAATATGTGTTATTTTTTGGTAAATTTGTTATCTTGAATTTCACGATAATACATAAAACTGCTGCTGAGATAGGACCAAAAGGGGAAATGACCTAAACCTTTCGACCCCCTCCCCCCATTTAACCTCTATAGAGGGTGAATTTCTAAAATCGCCTGAAATACGTGTTTAACTATCTTCTAGTAAATTTGTTATCCTGAATTTCACGCTTTTAACTAAAACTGCTGTTGAGATATGGCGAATAAGTCAAATGTCCTAAAACATTCGACCCCTCATTTAACCCCTTTAGAGGTCGAATTTCTAAAATCGCTTGAAATACATGTTTAACTATTCTTTAGTAGATGTGTTATCCCGAATTTCATACTCCTACGTAAAATTGCTGCTGATATATGGCGAAAAGACGAAATGACCTTAAACTTTCGAGCCCCTCCCCCCCCCCATTTAACCCCCTTAGGGTGTGAATTTTTAAAATCTGTGAAATTTATGTTTAACTATCTTCTAGTAGATTTGTTATTCTGAATTTCACGCTTTTAACTAAAACTACTGATGAGACATGGTGAAAAGGTGAAATCATCGAAAATTATCGACCCCCCATTTAACCCCCTTAGTAGTTGAATTTCTAAAATCGCCTAAAAAACATGTTTAACTATTCTTTAGTAGATTTGTTATAGCGAAATTCACGCTCCTACCTATAACTTGTATTGAGAAATGGCAAAATGACATAAAACATTAGACCCACTATTTAACTCCCCTTAATGGCCGAATTTCTAAAATCACTGAAATACTTTTTAAACTATTTTTTTAAGGAGATTTGTTATCCTGAATTGACGCTTTTTTCTAAAGCTGCTGATAAAATTTGGTGATAAGATGAAATCATCGAAAATTTTCGACCCTTCATTTAACCCCCTTTGTAGTTGAATTTCTAAAATCGCCTGAAAGGCATGTTGAACTATCCTTTAGTAGATTTGTTTTCCCGAATTTCACGCTCCTAACTATAACTTCTACTAAGATATGGCAAAATGGCGTAACAAATTCGACCTCCTTAATGTCTGAATTTCTAAAATCGCTGAAATACGTGTTTAACTATTTTTTTA
Source organism: Maratus michaelseni (assembly GCA_963931845.1). Classification (NCBI taxonomy): domain Eukaryota; kingdom Metazoa; phylum Arthropoda; class Arachnida; order Araneae; family Salticidae; genus Maratus; species Maratus michaelseni. The sequence continues at coordinate 501,160,736 of OZ007586.1, read as the reverse complement.
GTAGATTTGTTATCCTGAGTTTCATGATTCTACCTATAATTTCTACTGTAAAATGGTAAAATGACCTAAAATATTTGACCTCCTATTTAACCCATCTTAGTTGCTTTATTTCTAAAATTGCCGAAATACATGTTTGTCTATATTTTTTTGTAGATTTGTTATCCCGAATTCCGAGCTCCTAACTAAAAATGCTGCTGAGATATGGCGGACAGGCAAAATGACCTAAAACTTTCGACCCCCCATTTAACCCCCTTAAGGAATGAATTTCTAAAATCGCTGAAATATGTGTTTAATTATTTTTTGAGTAGATTTGTTATCCTGAATTTCACGTTCCTACCTAAAACTGCTGCTGAGATATGGCGAAATCATGAAATGACCTAAAACTTTTGACCCCCCATTTAACCCCCTTAAGGAATGAATTTCTAAAATCGCTGAAATATGTGTTTAATTATTTTTTGAGTAGATTTGTTATCCTGAATTTCACGTTCCTACCTAAAACTGCTGCTGAGATATGGCGAAATCGTGAAATGACTAAAAACTTTCGACCCCCCCATTTAACTCTCTTAGCAGTTGAATTTTTAAAATCGATGAAATATGTGTTTAACTAACTTTTAGTACATTTGTTATCCTGAATTTCGTGCTTTTAACTGAAACTGTCGTTGAGATATGGCGAAAAGGCAAAATGACCTAAAACTTCAGACCCCCATTTAAATCCCGTAGTGACTGAATTTCAAAATCTAACTAAAAATGCTGCTGAGATATGGCGGACAGGCAAAATGACCTAAAACTTTCGACCCCCCATTTAACCCCCTTAAGGAATGAATTTCTAAAATCGCTGAAATATGTGTTTAATTATTTTTTGAGTAGATTTGTTATCCTGAATTTCACGTTCCTACCTAAAACTGCTGCTGAGATATGGCGAAATCGTGAAATGACTAAAAACTTTCGACCCCCCATTTAACTCCCTTAGCAGTTGAATTTTTAAAATCGCTGAAATATGTGTTTAACTAACTTTTAGTACATTTTTTATCCTGAATTTTGTGCTTTTAACTGAAACTGTCGTTGAGATATGGCGAAAAGGCAAAATGACCTAAAACTTCAGACCCCCATTTAAATCCCGTAGTGACTGAATTTCAAAATCGCTTAAATACGCGTTTAATTATTTTTTAGTAGATTTGTTATTTTGAAATTCACGCTCTTACATAAACTGCTGATGAAATATGCAGAAAATGTGAAATCACCGAAAATTTTTGAACTCCCATTTAACGCACTTAATGATTGTATTTCTAAAATCGCCTGAAATACATGTTTAACCATTCTTTAGTAGAATTGTTATCCCGAATTCCACGTTCCTACTTAAAACTCCTGCTAAGATATGTCGAAAAGACGAAATTATCTAAAACTTTCGACCCCCCATTTGACCCCCTTATGCTGTGAATTTTCAAAAATCCTTTCGTAGTACGCGCCTACATTGTGCAAAGAACTTGTCTTCCAAATTTCATTGCTCTAGGACATAGGTGGCCAACCTTTTCCTCTGAAAATCGTTCGACACCAGTTTTTTTAAAATAAAAATTTTAACCTCATTTTATTACATAATTTCACTCTTTATTTAAGATGAATAATTCTGTTAAAAATAGTGGTAGCTCTGTGGCACGCGTGCCACAGGTTGGCCACCCCTGCTCTAGGACAAACGGTTGAGGCTCGACGTTGATTATGAGAAAATCAAGCTACTCCTTTATAAGTATAGATTGTAACATACAAAGTACCAGTTACCAACCCACCTAAAACAACAGAACAGCAATCAATATTTGTTCAAACTAAAATCTACACGAAACTCTATCATATACCCAGATTTTTTTTTTTTTTTTTTTTTTTTTTTGACAAGCTTGATTTGGAGGTTTCAAAATATTTTCCAAAAGTAAAATCTGAGATAACTGTTCAACCCGTTAAACATATATATATATATAGTTTTGACGAGTTAAACTTGGCTGAAAAAATCTCAACGATAAAAGCCGTTGGAGGACAATCTATTTTCTGCGTAAGGTAGAATTTTTCCCGCTTGTTTTCCTTATCCATTTCTAATCCATCCAACTTTTATTTTTTAGTTAGGAGATTAAGCTACATGTAACATCAGACAGATAAAAATTGAACAAATAATAAAACGTACAAAGATAATTAATCCAAATTGTCCCGAGGCGCTACACTCTTTCAAACATCTTGGTCATCAAAGAAAAGGAGCATCGCCTTGTATCGAAAGACTTTTGTGGATTGATCTTTTGCTTACGTTTTCACGTTTATAAATCAGTAAATATACCACATTTACGAATTATTATAAATAATTATTTATAATAAATATAATATTTATAATATTTATTATAAATACATATTTATTATAAATAAATATTTATAATAATGTTTATAAAAACTTATTAATTAGTATAAATAATTCTAATTACGAATTATTTATTTATAAATTATTTACGAAGTATTATTTTTTATCTTTGTCTTATTTAACGGTAGAAAATTATTACAAAAGAAAACTATTCGGAAATATTGATATTCAGACATAAGGATCGTAGCATTAAATTTCAGTACCAATATTTCGGAGTAGAAATCTTTGCCTTATTCAACAATATAAAATTATTACAAACGATTGCTATTTGAAAACAGAAGTTCTCAAAAGTAAGTATTGTAAGAAACCTGTACCAGTCAACAAAGTGTTAATGTTTCTTTTAATAATAATTAATTTAACACTAATGTTAAAAATGAATGCATATACTTTCAAAATATATTACCTGAAAAAGATTATTGAGTTTTATATAATACTAGTATATAACCCCCGTCAAAATTGACGGAATGTTACGCTTCATTTTCATAAGATTTCATACAAACAAACAGCATTAAGATTTTATGAAATAATATTCAATCCTTTGATATAAACGACGACATTCCCGAAGGAAATAAACTGTTTTGATTGAACTTCAATAGTTAAAAGATTTCACTATATAAAGATTCTGTAAAGATTAAGTACGATAAAATCTTCAAAACATTGTTTAGATCAACAAATTTGTTTAAACACCCATTGCTGGGTTAACACATCTCCGGGCCCGCTTGCGGACCCCTAATTAAATCGGGGCGGAGCCTTGCATACAAACCTCGTAAAAAAACTGCTCTAACACTTCACCCGCACTTTCAGGCAGCGCTGCAAAGCATATTTTTAAGCGACATTAAAAATTTCGAGTAATTTGGGCAATCTGCGTCATTTTGATATTTTAAACTGCCCTGCTATAGCAGAGTAAACATTTCATTATTCAAATTCCGATTTCTCAAGTGTAATAAATTTCGATCATTAAAATAATTTATTTTATTTCTTAATTAAATCGCATTTATTAATTGTATTAATATGACTGATAATTTTTTTTTCACTACAAAGATACTATGTTAAAATTCAAAATTTTATCTGCATTGATATAACTAATACTTGTTGTACTACAGTATTACATTACATTCCTTATATTTTAATTATATTTGATATAAAATATTCATTATATTTACAATGCAAGCAAAATTGATAAAATACAGAACAAAGTGCAATTTCAACAGAAAGTTTATTTGCCAAAATAATAATTAAATAACTTAAAATTTAAAAAGTTTATCTGAAATTAAATTCAGATTTTTTATAAACATGCATAAAGAAACCTGTGATAAGTTTTGATCATTAAAGATCATCTTTTATTAAATAAGTATTATTTTTTTTTAAATTCTCCTATTAAATTACAAATTTATTTTCACTACAAAGTTTCTGCTATGCTAAAATACAAAATTTTATTTGCATTGATATAATTAATATATGTAGTATACTGCATTACAATTACATGTTCCTTATATTCTAATTACATTTTATAAGAAATACAGTGACCTTTAACTTATACGCGATGTTCAGTAATTACTTTTTGTACCACTATTTTAAAACAGTAAAATTCGATTTATAAATTCTACGATTAAATAAGGAGAAAATTACTTTAAAAAGGAACTGGTGCTGAAAAATAATTACAGCGTATCGCGTATTAGTGAGAGGTCACTGTATTCATTGAGAATTAAAACTACAGAAGAAAATTTTGTTTATATTAATCTCCGATAGATGGCGATAAAGGCTCACAACGAATGAACCAAGTATTTTAGCGAGTATGACGGAGGAACGTAACTTCTTCCGATTGCGATCGCATTTCGAAGGGTTACTTTCATGGTTTAATATTTTAAACGTTCACGACGAATGAATCATTTGTTTGTTTACTTTCATGGAGCGATAAACCTGATTTCAACTGAAGTTACCTCAGAATATAAACATAATTTAATGTAAGTCATCTCACAAACATTAATTTATTTTGAAAGACATGATTTAAAGTAGGAGAAATTATCGTTTAGTTGTCATATGTTAGAATAGGTTTTTTCATTAAGCCTAACATGGCGTTTAACGATGGTCGATTCGCAAATCAGAGTGGTCGTTCCCGGTACCGTTACAGACACTTTCTTGCCTTTGGATTTTATTATAAGTAAGATTTTACGGTACAGTTTACCTCTTCAAAAGTTTCCTATGAAGAATAACCTAGAAAATTTTTTTGAACAATTTTTTCCCCAAAAGTTTAAATAAATAATACAGTGGAGGTTACAAAGCCCTTGCGTAAAGGTTATAATATTTAACATTCTACACTGTAAAAAATTGCTGCAGTAAAATTACTGCAGCAGAGATTCCAGGCAATGTCCGTAAGAAAACGGGGTTTGTCCATATATAAACGGGCTTTGTTCTTACATAAATGGGTTTTGCCCGTAAAAACATGAAATTTACGGAAATTGACCAATTAACTTTAAAAAGGGGCATTTTCAGTAAAATTACTGCAGCAATAAACGGAGCATGCCCGTGATTTTACAATTTTTTTTACAGTGTAAGAGTTTTCATATTTTGGACGAATAATGTATTTTATATCCTTTATATATCTATAAGCCTTTAATGCATGTACGTTTTCACTAACTATTTCTAAATTAAACTATTAAATTTATGTTACTATAAAAAATTTACCTTCATAAATTTCTTAATTTATATCTAATACATTTTTACAATAACTTGGTAAACAATTCTAAGACGCAAAATAGCATTAACTTTTACAGTATTATATATTTAAAAAAAATCTCCGTTTTACTTTTTTTGATTAAACAATGAATAAATTAATTTTAATAAATGTTCATACATAATTTATAAGATTTTATTATTTTTTAAATTTTATGTATTTGCTTAGAAAAATAATTTAAACATGTCTTTAAAATTGATTCGACAATTGTTTCGACAATTTGATTCGACAATTGTTTCAAAGAAACAATTTAAAATTATCTGTTTTTTTATGAATAATTCTTAAATATATCTATATTAATAAAAGAATGTTTTTGCCTGAGTGCGTGTATGTTTGTTTGTTAGAGATAGCTAGGAAAATCTATCGCAAACAGAAATCTGCAAATTTGGTGCTGGATAGACGGAGATATATCCGAATGTATACCTGAGGATCAAATTTTGGATATTTGCTATTAGATATTTTGTTATTTTGTATTGAACAAAAAAAAATCGCCTATTTCCCAGATTTTGCATACTCGCCTGCCATTTTGAGACATTTATAAAAGCAAACCAAATTCAGACTTTTAACACAATATAGTGGATTTTGTCCTCTTTCAATAAAGTTTATTCAGAATTTGTACAGATATTTTAAAATTGTTCATGAATTTTTGAAAAACTTCCCATTTTGCCGAAGATGAGTATTTTTTATCAGCCGTTTACGTACCGATACCTTAGTCATCCAATGTTATATTTCATATCTCTGTATGGAAAAAACCTTGGAAATCGATATAATAATCCAAATAACATTAATAATTTGCATTCAGACGAATTTTTAAAATAATTGTCAAACTGAGAAATTAACCTCTTTATCACCAAAGTCAGGATATTTTATATCTGTTCGCCGTTTATATTTAAAAAATATTTCATTTCATGTTTTTAACTATTGCGCGTTTCAAAGAAACGTGCGCCTTTAATGAAGTAATTTATTTTTAGGATTATTAAAATTAACGATTTTTTAGGAACGATCGAAATTTCCAAATTACATTTTTTACAAAGGATATGTTTAATTGTTCATCTTAACTATACATCATGCGAGGTCTACTTCAGGCCAATTTTTTCTCATCGGATAGGCCGGGCCCGTGCTGAATTTTTCTTGGCATACTCAGTACGGGCCCGAGAAAAACCGAGTGGGAATAGTATAGCTCGTATGATATATATATACATATATATATATATATATATATATTACATATAATACATGTGTAGGCGATGTGGGGAAGCATGTTTGTAAAAAAGTTGTCCCAAAATATCCCTACAGATTAATGTAGTTGCGTGTAGAAGGTTGGTGAAGAAAATCCAGAGCTATGTAGGTTAAACAAACGTCTTTATTAACATCATAAACATAAGATTTAGAATTTGTAGACGCAAAATTATATTGTGCCTTGCACAGAAAAAGAAGTATACTTAAAACTATATCGTTTTTAGTTACAGAGAGCTCTGTTCTTTACAACGAAAATCCCAGTTTAAATAAAGGTATTTTAAACTGTTGCCATTCACAAAAGAAACTAATAAATGAGTCCCGTCCACGAGATCTTGAAACTTATAAGCCATGGGTTAAACAAACGTCTTTATTAACATCATAAACATAAGATTTAGAATTTGTAGACACAAAATTATATTGTGCCTTGCACAGGAAAAGAAGTACTTAAAACTAAATCGTTTTTAGTTACAGAGAGATCTGTTCTTTACAACGAAAAACCCCAGTTTAAATAAAGGTCTTTTAAACGGTTGCCATTCACAAAATAAACTAATAAATGAGTCCAGTCCGCGAGATCTCGCAACTTATAAGCCATGCCGATTCAGCAATCAGGAAAATTCGCATCGAAAAGCATTACAATCGAAGTGGGTCGTCGAAAACTCGAAAGTCCACTGTCTTGTGATGTTAGAGTGCTTTTATTCGCAGATCCAGTAGGTCAAGCTGGTGAGAATTGTCCACAGCCGAAGTAGCTAGAGTGACTGCACGAATGGGTTACCACTGGAACTCGGATCTAGCCCTCTAAGCGTGTGGAACGTAATATTCCGTTCACTAAGCTCCAGGTTTCACTGCAATATATGCAATGTTTAAGATAATATAATTCTATAGATTTAATGACTTTTCAAAACATTGAAGAATGATTAATACCCTCAAGGGTTACATTCATATTTGTAATTAAGTTTTATTTATAATGCTGAAAGAATCATATTTTTTTAGCATTTAAAACAAAATGCAGTGAAAACAACATTACAATTTTACCCTTTTTCAAAACGCTCAGAGGGTTAAAGAAAGTTGAGCTTATGAGAGATTGTCCACAGCTTCAGCTAGAGAACCCTGGACGAATGGGTCGCCACACATGTATAGATACATCCGTATTGATACATAAATATATAAATAAAATTTCAAAGAAATATATAAATTTAAGTTATAAGAAAATGTTAAAATGGAAAAAAATTCCAAAACAGCAAAAAACGCTAAAACGAAAATTATACACAAAATATTCAAAGAAAATGCCACATTAAAGCTATGTAACAAGTAATATACAAAACCAATTTCAAGAGAAAGGTAATCCCCAAAAATACTGAGGCCTCCATCAAGAGCGGCCCTCAATGATGCAGAGACAAAATGCAAGAAATTTGTGGAAGATGCTACACGGAAAGAGAAATGTTTCTCGATCTACCAAGAAGGTTTTCTAAAATATAACATCTTCCGAGTTACTCACGATTCCAAAAAGCATATCTGAAACAACAGTTTCTTTTCTGCCCATTCGGAAACGTTCTGAAGTAGTTTTTACACTGTAGTAATCCATTTTCTTAAACTAGTATCACCAAGAAATATCGGTTTTTCAGATGCTATCAATTCTCAGGTAAACATTTTAATCTTCATTAAACATAAACATGTTTACATAGAAACATGCTAAATGAAAAGCGTAAAATGAACAGTATTTTGTTACTCTTGCATGTATAAAGTATATGGCTGAAAATGTTTATTTCAGAATTGATAGCATCTGAAAAACCGATACTTCGTAGTGATACTGGGTTGAGAAACTCATTAATAAACTGTAAAAACTATTTTGTAACATTTCATAAAATTGCAGGCAGCAAAAGAAACTTTAATTCCAAAAATTCCTTCTTAAATCTAGAAATATATTGCTTTTCAGGTTTCTGAAGATAAAGGAATACTTTTTGGAATCGTGGGCAAATCTGAAGAAGTCATGTTATATTTTCGTAACCTTTCTTGCTTAGATCAAAATCATTTTTTTTCACAGTATATTAAAAACCCTAAAAATCTTCTAAAGTATCAGGTATCTTATTGAGGGTGGAAAAGTGTGATATAAACAGAAATCGGCAAATTTGTTTCTCATTTGCATCAAAATCTTCTCAAATGTGTTACGTTTTCATTTATTCAGACGCTTTAAGCTGCATTAAATGCATTCTATACATTCTTCAAATCTTTCTTGCAAAATAAAACTAAAAAAAAATCACTGTGTTGTTTTTTCTAAAAATATTTATAATCCACAAAGAACGTAAACAAATCTCACTTTAAAGTTCATCAAAAGGCATAAAATTAACACGAAAAGAAATCATTCTCTGATAAAAGTATTTTGCAATACTGAACTTAAGATTTCGCTTTGCCCTTTACAAAAATACTATTCTGGAAAACAATGTTTATGTTTTTCTTTTTTTCGCAACATTCTGCGTTTGCGGTTTTTTATGAATAAAAAGTGGAATAATTAGCAAATAACGTACTTCTTATTATTCGTTTAAACCATAGATTTATTAATGGTATAGTATTCAAAGTTTAAAAAACATACATTGGTGTCATAAAGTTAAGCCAAAATCACAAAATGCTTATTTTCGAACAGAAAAATTAATTATGAGTACTCAAAAGAAAATTATATAAACGGCAGTTTAAGCTTACAGGTGCTACCCTAAGAGTAGATCCAGTCAATGTGACGTCTCCTTGACGTAACAAATTGTTCACAAGTGTCACACTCACTATAGTGAGCTCAAAAGTGATATCATTCATTTGTCTCATTATTCCTCTTCAGTGACGGTCATTTTGTCATCCCACTGAAAAGTCACCGTGACTACTTACTGTTTTCTAACGAGCCACCAGTTCACTTTACTATGAAATCATCATGTAACCCTCAGGTGACCGTCATTTTCAGACTAAATTGCAAAGTCACCGTAATACACTGCTCAAAACAATTAGGGGAGCACATGTTTTTAACGAAATTACGCAAATACTTACGCCGGTAAGTAACGTAAAATAAAACATCCATAGTTTAAAGCGTAGCAGAAAACAGAAGAAGAAAACTACATATGCAAATCAAAGTTTATGACGTCAAATACCAGAAAAAAGAGATAAGTGCTGAAATCGGTATTCCGCAGAAACGTCCTTTTCACTGTCTCAGTTGTGAAATTCAATTGCTCAGCTGTTGTTTTAAGAAAGGGTGACTTGAAAATGTCACAACAACGTGATTTATCGGAATCCATGGCTTGGAGTATTATCGGGAGACTTTAATTCAGGCAAACACAACGACGAGTAGTGGAAGCTGTTGAAGTCGCAAGAAGTGTCATTGCAAAGCTGTGGAATCGATTCCAGGAAACAGGGAATGTTATACGTCGACCAGGACAAGGTCATCCACGTGCTACCACAGCATCTGATAACTGATATATCCTGTTAACAGCTCGTCGAGACAGAACAGTCAATGCTACTCAGCTGCAAAGGCAGTTGCTGGTGGCAAAAGGACGAAGCCAAACAGTCCGAAATACGCTTCATCAGGGTTGTCTCTATGTACATAGGCCAATGGTCTGTATTCCGTTGACCTGACGATACCGTGCGGCTAGAAGAAGATGGGCTACTGAACATCGAGATTGGAGGCAACGTGATTGGAGTAAAGTACTGTCTACAGACGAGTCCAGATTCAGTCTGAAGTGTGACACCCGACGTGGTTTGGTGTGGAGGGAAAGGGGCACTCGAAATAACCACACTTTCATTCGTGAAAGATCACATTACAGACGAGGTGGGTTGATGGTATGGACGGGAATCAGCATAGGTGGACGTACGGACTTGCATATCATTCGGAATGGCATTTTTATGCACAAAGGTATGCAGGCGATATACTGAGAATTCATGTCGTACCTGACGCTGCTGCTATTGGGGATTCCTTTGTTTTCATGCGTGATAATGTCAGACCGTATACAGCTCGTGATGTGGAGGACATGCTTGAAGCTGAAACAATGAAGCATATAGAATGGTCAGCATGCTCTCCTGGCCTGAATCCGATCGATTATGTTTGGGCCACACTCGGACGATGCTTTGTAACGAGACAAAGGCTTCCTTTTACTGTCCGGGACTTGGAGATTGAAATTCTTGAGGAATGGAACAGTATTCCCTAAAGTCTTATCAATAACCTCATCGCATCCATGGAAAACAGGTGTAGCAGTCTTAGCTGTTCGAGGGGACCACACGCCATATTAAACATCTTGCATCACTTCTAAACGACGCTTTTTTGTCATTTACATATAAACAAATTGTTGCCCTAAACCATCTGTTCATGTTCTTTTCATCTTTTCAAAAGATTAAAGCTCCCGTATCATTTTTTTACGTCTTTTTTCTGTATTGCATATTGATACACGTGTACTATCCATTTTATGACCATGCATGGCTATCTTGCACGGATCTCTTCACTTTTTTTGCTTGCTCCCCTAATTGTTTTGAGCAATGTAGTTGTTTTGTGACGAATCCCTTAGTGAAAGGTGGAGCCATCTAGTGACTTGTGATAAAGCAGCGCTTATGGTAACTTCACAGTAGTCTCTAAATTCTGGTCACCCGAGACTCAACATTGTGACGATATTTAGTGTCTCATTGAAATGCAATGCTCATGATGACTTCAGAATTGAATCTCCAACTGACGATCGCATGTGAATCACAAGGTAACTATGAATGACAAGGTTCCAAAATACGGCGACTTCTCATGTGTACGCGATGCACAGTAATTATTTTTTAGCACCGATTATTTCTGAAAAATAATTTCCGTGTATCGCGTAGACATGAGTAGTCGCAGTATTTTGGAACCACTTTTTTTTGTATTTTGCCGAGTGAATTGGTGCATTGTATTATTAAATAATATAATTAAGACCGGAATTGGTTCCACCTTGGTTCAACAAATGGCATCCTTACACTTTAATATACGTATGACTATAATGTTATCCCTCTAGAAAAATAATTTCCAGTTTACTTTCTGAGAAAAAAACTTATTTAATCGCAGACTTTATAAGGCGAATATTTCTTTTCAGTAAAAATGGTTGAGAAAAGTAATTATCGTACATCACGTACGAGGATCATTCCATGTCAAATCACCCAGAATTTTCTAAAAATGACACCCACCACCTTCTGTTTTATTAAAATTTGGTGTATTTATAGAACTTTTAATGCTGATTCCAAAAATATCAATCATATTGAAATTGATCAAATGGTTTAAGAGTTATGTGCTGTTAAATATCTTCCAAGATGGCCTATTTGCCGCCATTTTGAATAGCACATGTGACAACATAAAAGTCTATAACTCCTTACAGGTTTAACCTAGAATCTTCAATTTTTTTTTGTTTTGTTCAGAATCAGTAAACTTTCATTAAAGCAGATTTCTGTGCAGTTTATTCCATTAAATTGCTTTCAAAAAATTATTTTTTGGAATTTTTTTAATTAAAAAAAGGTGCCACTTCAACAGCTGATTTACCCCATTAACCCCCCCCCCTTCAATGTTCATCTAATTGGATGCACAGACAACTCAAAGTGTCTTTTAAAGCTTGATAAAAAAATTGTAATGGACAGTTCACAGACATTTTGTTTAAAGAAGATTTTCAATTTTACTGACCTTCCAAAAATAACGGAAAACACAAGCTGTTTGATATATCTTTTATTATCAGAAATATCATATATCTTTACATCTAAAAGTTTGATAAGGTTTTATTTATCTTAAATAAAGATAATACTTTTTGTAAATCTAGCTAAAAAGAAGTGGAATCCCATGGAAATAAACAGGAATGCTAATAATGAATTCCTGGAAGACATAGAAATATGGTCATGTCAAATTGAAATCTGTTGCAGAACTTCAGTAAATTATAAATAAAAATGAAATGATGAAAAAAATTCTACAAAGTCACATTTTATAGCAAATCCATATTTGTATATTATACCAAATATGATAAAGTTACAACTCTTAAATACAAAATATTGTCAAGTAAAAAATATTGTAGTATTTTAAAATTAAACAAAATAACCTTTAGCACATACACAGTATACACTATTAAAATATATCTACATCAATAACAATTTAAAGTAAAGATATTTAATTAAAAAACTTAATTCTATTTGTAATATTGATGAAAAATCACAAAATTGTTTTAGTTAAAATTTGTTCATGTTATCTTTCAATTTTATTTTCCTCTCATTTTATGTTTTGTCACTTGGTTTTTATTAAAGCACTGAATATATCAGTAAGTTTATATGTTCTACCAGTTGGGGTATTGATGTCAACTGCACAAAGGATATGATTGAAACTGTCATTTTCTGGCCAATTTTACGAAGGTGATGGGCTATTGTGGATGCATGAATTTAATAGTTACATCTCCTTCTACTTTGTGGACTTCTGACAGGGTGGTCACAGACCTGGAAAACATGGAAATATCAGGGAATTTTGTTAACCTGGAAATATCATGGAAATAACAGGGAAATTCAAACTAAACCTGTAAATTCATTGAAACAAATGTTAATTTCCATTATTATTGCGGTAATCTGGAAGAAAAAAAATAATCTCTGCTCTCGGGCTCAGTCCGTGCCTGAAACTAGCTTGGATTCTATTTTTATACCAGCCTCATGGTGAAACTTTTATTTATCCAGAAATGGAAAAAAAACATTTGTTTGACCATGCAGCAGTCTTTGCAGACTTGCTTTTGTCATGAGTTTTTTAACAGTCTCTCCCACCTCATCGCTATCAGATTTTTCGAGACTTGTAGCAAAAAAGATTCATTTTGCTTTTATTCCACCAAAATCATATTCATGGTAACATAGGTTAAAAAATGTTTTGCAGTTTTTATACTGGGCAGCACAGCTGTCAGTAAAATATTCTACATTTGTAACAAAGGGATACTTATTATTCAGGATGGCTACAGAAATTGTGAAAAGAAGTTCCCTAATTTTTCTCTGATTTCCCTGACTACCTTTATCAGATTTCTTTGTTTTCCATCATTAACGATACACATACGATATTTTTAATATATGTCGCATCCTCGTATAACATACTTATCCAACTTACCAACGTCATTTGGGAGAAAAAACAAGAGAAAACATAAAAATTGCACAATATTCATAAAGTACAGGTTCACAGTTTCATAAATCCAAACTCCAAATGTAGTCCAACAACTTCATATAGTTGCCAATGAATATATGGCGACCAGAAAATTTCCTCATTTTCTGAAGAATGTTCAATTTTAAGACATATCTATATTTTACGGGTTAGCTATTTCGATTAAGATGACCATCTGTTCAGCTTATGTTAATGTATCATACAATTTTCACAACATAAGCACCATCCACAAAAATGAGGACATCTGATCACCTTAAGGGGTCTCAGGACTCTTAATCCTTCAAAATTTTCGAATTTTTTTATATATTAAACTCCTATATTTCCTGAACATTTTGGTGTAAATGTTTTCTTGAAATTCTCATTAGAACAGACGTTAGGGTTTTTAGAATCATACCCACTCAAAGCTGAAGCAAAACATCATTTTTCTCAAAATGGTGTTTTTGGGCACAACGCGCATGATATCTCAAAAACTTATCAATATTTTTTCATGAAATTTTCCAAAAATATGTGTCATGTTAGTCTACATAAACTGAACCTAAAATTCCCTTTTTATTATTATAAAAAACTATTTTTTAAAGTGGTTATAATGTTGAAAATTTTAAAAAGTTTTATTAGCTCAATACAACTTTGCATTAAAAATATAAAAATGCTTTAAATACAAATTTATTGAGGTTCAGTGTAATTATTACAATATGAAGTATAATTAGACTCCAAAATCTTTGTTCTAGATGCAAAAATTATTTTGTAATCGTGCGCGTAAGCTGTCATGTCAATTTTCTGCTCGACAAATGTCTGACAGTTTGAAGCCCCCTATAAATATTAATTCTGCATCTTGTAACTTTTTAAACATGTGAAATGAAAGAACACGCTTATATCTTTTCATCCCAATAAAAATTGTGTTTTTAAATCATATACATTTGAACGTGATAAAAGACGTGTTAAACCGTGATAAAAGATTCTGTAAATGAAGGTCGTCACGTAATTGTTAAATATACACTTGAATAGTGTCATGTGTAAAATTGATTTTTATGTGACATATTGCAGTGCGACTCATTCAATAAATAATCGAAAAAGTTGTTTAAAATTCTAAAATACTTATAAATCAGAAAAATTATAAAGAATTTTTAAATATATAAAAGGTATCTAAATATCTTTAAAAGTTTTATCTATAATTATTCTGGTAGAATTGTATTTAAAATGTTTGAATGGATACTTTTTAAAAACTGAATAAAAAACTTATTTTTTTAAAATTTTGTTTTTGAAATTTGAATGTGTAACTTTTATTTTCAGTCTACAACATTACTATTCGAAAAACCATTCAGAAGGTATGGGTTCACAGAAATTCCGAATTGTCCCCTTGAAAAGTTAAATTGCCCCCTGAAAAGTCAAATTGCCCCCCTGTGGGGCGTACGCCCCCGTTGGGAAACACTGCCTTAACCCCTTCAATGGCCACCTCGAGATAGGTAGAAGGAAATAATACTATTTTATCATCTCTTTGCCCGTTGAAGTGGTTAATTTGTGTTATATACTAAAACTCATATCAGGTGCATCTTTTAAAAACTATATAAAAATTTTACTTTTCTTCATCGTGTGCTATTATTGGCTTAGATATCATCTGTTTGTCCACGAATCAGTTCCATGAGCAAGGCTTGACAAATGTGGTCGCCAGGTCGCCACTGGCGACCAAGGTTTTTTACCTGGTGACCAGTTAGTTAATCTGGCGGCTATGCTCCAATTATTTTCTAAGTTTCAAATCAGATTTTTGTGTTTAGTATTAAAACTAATTAATCTATCACATTCATTTTAAAGAATAAAAACATATAAGTGATTAAAAGTAATTCATTTGAAGTAAAATTCTGATCTCTCTCGATAAAATATCTCGTTATATATATACTGAAAAGTTACGAAATATTAAAAAATAAACTTAGAAATTATATTCAAACAAAAAATATGCTTACCTTTTATTTTGGAAAAAAAAAGTTCATCAAATGTAAATTTAAAAATAATGAAATCGGAATTATTTTCTGACATCCACAGGAAAATAGGCAAAAAATATTTTCCAGCTTCACTATTTCATCGATGAACCTCATCAGATATAGGTTTTGTAGCACTCAACTGTCCGGACATTTGAAGCGCACTTAGCATTTCACAAACATGACTTTACAGTTCAATAAAAAATTAAAATTTCAGTGCAAATTCATCTTGTTTAATAATTAAAATTAATAAAGATACAAATAAATGTAAATATATTGCTTGAAGGTGCGTAAAAACATGCATAAAACATTTAAAAGCACATTAAAGTCATTTTAAAACCAAAACGTTTTCAACCGAACTTACTCGGTCATCATCAGTGAAAAACTAATAGATAAGTTGAGTTGTTGTCTCTTCGCGTCGTCTAGCTTGCCCGGTACAAACCATTTTACTTCAAGGGTGTGGAATATAAGGTGGTATGGGAAAGGTCATTCAACATTTCAAAAACAAGTACAGGTTAATCAATCATGTATTAATTCATTCCAGACTGCGTGGATATCATATGATAATACATGTTTCCAAATGGATCCAAAATTATACTCCGCACAAGTAATAACCAGGAAGCTATCATAAGAAAGTCTCTGGAAATAATATCGGAAAAAGAAATAGTCTGTAATGATTTATTATCATATGATATCCACACAGTCTGAAATGAATTAATGCATGATTGATTAACCTGTACTTGTTTTTGAAATGTTGAATGACCTTTTCCATCCCACCTTATATTCCACACCCTTGAAGTAAAAAGGTTTGTTCCAGGCAAGCTAGAAGACGCGAAGAGACAACAACTCAACTTAACTATTAGTTTTTCACTGATGATGACCGAGTAAGTTCAGTTGAAAACATTTCGATTTTAAAAGGACTTTAATGTGCTTTTAAATGTTTTATGTATGTTTTTACGCACCTTCAAGCAATATATTTACATTTATTTGTATCTTTATGAATTTTAAGGACTTTTTTGTACTCACCACCTAATTTCTGGCTTTAAAGTTTTAATACAGATGAATATTATTTTATAAGAAAAAATATTTTTATCTAGAATGAAAAAAAAATTACTAAGCTTTTAACAAAGATACATGTGTCTGTAATAATCTTCCAATGTTCCGTTCATTTTTATTAGTATGACAAATTATGCAAAAAAAAATTTCTTTCTTTTCTGAATACCAGTCTTGTGCAGGTTAACTACTAAAAAAGGAAAAAAGGAAAGGATATCAAGCGCGCATTTCTTCATAGATGTAATAAAATTCCACATTTCATTACATCTGCTTATAGAAGTGAAAAATTACCAGAAAAATGTACGGCATTTGATAGATGTACGTGCCAAATACAGAATATATAATCATTCTGTTCAAACCAAAAAACTTTTTATAAGCAACATCCATCTTCATACTTTTGACGAGTACAAAAATGAAATGCGCAGAATGAAATATGACAAAAATACAGGAAATGCATATTTTGAAAGAATAGGGACAACAGAATTTTTTCTGGCATTTTTACATAGTAAAACAGAAAAATGTTATTAAGAATATAACAAAAAATTTATATAAAAATATAGGTTACATATACAAAATACATGATATGCGAATCTGACAAAAGCAGAAACAAAGTTCGTCGCAAACAGTACATATTTCTTTACATATATATATTGTATTGTCATATTATATTAATATTGTCTTTTTTAGGTCTTATGCCGATATTTTCGATGAAATAACATATCTTCACTATGAATTATGGATATGAGTCTTCTCTGAAGATTCCGTGTCACAGTCATAGTATCTTATATTTGTATTCCCACTCTTGTTTAATACATTTTATCTTTTATTTTTACATTATTTTCACACGTTATTTCAATTTCTTTATATACACACACGCACACACACACATGTATATGTATATATATATATATATGTATGTGTGTGTGTGTGTGTGTGTGTGAGGGGGGGATATATATTTTCTTCTTGCTACTGTTGGAGTTCTTAGTGAATTATTTTGTTTCTGTATCTAAATATTTACTTTATTATTTGTCCAAATATAAAATTTTTCAGATTCTAATAGCAGGTTTGCGCAGTTCTACCATAATTTCGAATAGAAATTTTCGTCTTATTTATTCACAGAAAAATATTACAAACTAGCTGTTACCCGTAACTTCGTTCACGTAACATTTAAGGTATCTGCCTACGTACGGAGCACTTTTTTTAAAAAAAGGACAGTTTTCAATAAATATAATTATTTTTAGTTCAATTGTAATACAGAATGATAAGAAAACATAAAATCCTAGCAATATCGTTTTAATATTTTAAAAAATTGGGGGGGTTTTGTCATTTTTTTAGCAAAATTTCATGTTTACGCCAGAAAGCGTACACTCAATTCAAATAAATATATTTCAATTTCATTTATGCTGCATACTTCTATGACACTTATCTGTGCACTGAACTAGGAGTTTTACAATATCTTCAAAAATAACCGAAAAATTTCAAAATATGTAAAAAAGTACATTTTTTTTAGTAAAAATTACCATTTTTACATATTCGAGTACCTATAAAATAATTAAATTATCACATATAGCTTAGATCCTAGTTCAGAGCATAGTGAGTGATATGGAAAGCATTCTCACAAAATTTCACTGAAATATCTTTAAAACTTTTTATGTAATGAATTTTATCGCACATTGAAATAACGAAAAAACTGATTTTCCAGAAATCGCATTTAAAGATTTCTTTTTAGGCAAAAAACTACAATATTTAATTGTTAAAATTGCCATTACTCCTCTTCTAATAATCGGTGGAATAAAATTAAAACAGATTTAGAATCGTAAAAGATTGCTCTTTCAAATAAAACAATAAAAAAAAATTCGAAAATTTTCACCAAAACAGCCAATTTGATGTAGGCAGATACCTTAAAAATAATCAATGTATTAATTAAGCAACATATGCAATTAACAAATTCTTTATCATATTTTATAGTAGATAATGCTTCTGATAGTCACAATGTGCGTATTTTTGTTTATATACACTATAATGCCATAATTGATGGGAACTTTCAGTTTTAGACATTTTTTCGAATATTTTAAAATATACATGTCAGATTCTTTTGGGGTATTAGGATTAAAAAGAACAGGTTTGACTTCATATTTATCAATGTTGATTTGATAAGTAGGACAATTAGGGGACCAACAAAAAATTAAAGAAGAAAAATAATACTTGGGATCACCCTGTAAAATAAAATGCACGAAATGATTTACCGCTACAGAATATACATAGGCAGACATTGTATAATATGTGTACTCATTTGTGTAAGAATAGAATGCATATTAATTGAGATATAGCGATTTTTTTAAAAAATTAAAAAAATTCTTGCATGTTTTTTGCTTATAAAATACAGGGTTTTTAACCAAATTTAACGTCAGTTTCAGAAAAATTGACAAAATGTAGTAGAAATCATATAGTGTGATTAAAATATAAATATATATTAAATATTTAAGGAAATATGGGCAGTTGTATAAAATAATTTTTATCTGCGCATGCGCGAACAATAACAAAAAACTTTTTGCCTAATTTAATACTCAACACTATGGAGCAACTTATAAAACAAAAGCAGTCAAATATCGTAAAAATTCAGAGAGATATCGGCGTTAGAGTGAGCTGTTTTTTAGTTTCTGACTAAAACTCGCTGAATGATAGGGGATTGTCCACAAATTGATATATTTAAGTTATCTGACAGCGTTCGGAGAAAATTTTTAGAAAAAACAATTTAATTATAACTTACGCTTATGTTTAGAAAGATTTTGACTCTAAACTACGAGGAAAAGGAAAATATAGTCCATACATTGATTACATCTAGGTAAATTGAGGAGTTTATGGTAAAATTTTGTGAAATTTAGCCCAATACGCAAAACACTCTACAGTAAATTTTCGAGAAATTACGTTTTGCGTATTAGACCAGTAAAATTAGGAAAGTTTGCCATAATACATGCTAGGAGATAAAAATTAGTACAGTTGTTCATTGATGGCTACTGATGACTATGTAAAAAGTCCTGATGAATAGGAGGTGAGTGGGGGGGGGGGGAGGGTTAAAATAAATTACTTTTTTTAGTTTTTTACAAAAATCTCAGAAACTGTTGGTTTTCATGAAAAAATTGCTCCGATATAAATTAAAGAACATAAAATTCTCTACAAATGAGAGTTATATACAGTAGAACTCGATTATCCGTCAGCCAGAAAACTGGAGCTTTGACGGATTTTCCGCAAAAAATTCACTTTAATTTCAATTTTATTTACTTAATGTCGCCATACTAAATGCTACAGAGATAAAAATTGGTACAGTTGTCCCGTGATGGCTACTAATGACTATGTAAAATGTCCTGATGGATAGGAAGTGAACGAGGGGAGGGAGGGATCAAAATACTTTTTTAGTTTTTTACAAATATCTCAGAAACTGTTGGTTTTCATGAAAAAATTACTCTGACGTAAATTAAAGAACGTTAAATTCTCTACAAATGACAGGTATATACAGTGGAACCTCGATTATCCGTCAGTCACGAGATCAAAGCCTTGACGGATTTTCCGCAAAAAAAAAAAAAATCTTGTAATTTCAAATTTATTAAATACCAATGGATCCGTGCGAAAATTTCGCACTGCGGTCTAATATTTTTTAACAATATCTAATATTTTTTAGACTCAGGTTTAATTTTCTAAAGGGAAATTAAGGACTAAAAATATCTGCAAACAACATTAGTCAAGCCAGAATATCATCTAATTTATTACATCAAAGTTACTATTGAAACAGCCCATTGATTTCCAATACTGTGATATTATTATGGATGGTGGTTTCTTTCTTCACAAACTCCCTTGGTCAAGAGGTTCCACTTTTATTTCAATTTGTGAAGTATAAATCTCTACACATTATAAAGGAAAAGGCTGTTCAGTGGTTTTTGATGTCTACTCCGACATTGCCAACAGCACGAAATTAGCAGAGCAAAACCGAAGATGTGCACTGAAGAAGTCCGTGGATATTAATTTCAACGGGGAACACAGAGGTTTCCGTTAACCAAGAGCTTGCTTTCAAATGAAAAGAACAAATCAAGATTAAGAGCTGTGCTTTCTTCCAAATTGAAGGAGAATGGAATATCTTGCCGGGAGAGTACTGGCAATGCAGATACCATAATTGTAACAACAGCCATTGAAATATCTTCTTCTAGTGGCAGAGTGGCAATTGTTGGTGAGGATGTTGATCTTGTTGTCCTCCTAATCGCCCTAACTCCGCTCGAACAAGAAATTTTCGTTAAGCCAAGTAGTGGAAGAATTGAAAAAAAATATTATTTTCTCACAACAGTTAATTCAAGAAACAAGACATCATTCTAGACCTTTATGCATTCACTGGATGTGATACGACGTCAGCCGAATTCAAAAAGTGGAAAACACAAATTTTCCAGCTGTTTCAACAATGTGAAGAGGTACACAAAATTGCTGACCATGATGCTGTTGTAGAAGCAGGAAACCAACTTTTTTCTTTAGATTGTATGAAGCACCTCCCACATCTACATCTCTCAATACTTTCCGATACCATTCTTTCGCCAAATCTAAATCGAATGTCAAACATGACATTTCATTCCTTCCACCAACAGAAGTAGTGGCTAGAAAATATTCTATCCGGGTGTACCATCAGGTGCAGCTGTGGTTTGGCCAGTAACAACACGCCGAACTCTGGGGCTGGGAACAAAATCAGAATCGTCTGGTTCTTATTACAACTAAGGAACTGATCGCACCTGAGGCTGTCTTAAATACCATCTTCTGCATATGCACCACTGGGTGTGGAGCTAATTATGGGTACAGGAAAGCAGCCATTAACTGCACGCTCATCTGCAACATTTGCCATGGTGACTGTCTGAATGCTACACTTATAGCTATAAATACAGATCAACAGGACGAGGAAGACGATGAAGATGTGATTATGGATTCAGTCATGCTGAGAACGCCTTCTAATGTAGCGTCCACTTCAGTTGATGATGATGTGTCAAGAAAAAAAAGAACATTATGACTTAGTAAGTATTTCCTTAATGATAAATTATTACTTTCATTGTTCTCAATTATGTTTTGTCGCGCTTACACAGTTTCACGTGAAATAACATTTTATTAATAATAAATATAAATATTTGTCTTCAGTACCAGGGTGATAACAACAGGACAAGGAAGAAGATGAGGTGTTGGGAAGATTTTGGGTGTTAATTCCCTACAAGGTATCACAAGTTGTTAAAAGAGAAGGAATAGTGGTTAGTAGAATTTAGAAGAGCTTTATTGCTTAATCGCCGCGTTGTGAAGACGATAAAAAAATAAGCAAGCTCCGGTTCGATATTTTTTAACGCTGATCTAGAATATCTGTGACCGCAAAATAATAATTTTAAAAAAAATTGCAAAAGGAAAGGGAATGCACTTAATGCATACAATTAAAAAAAAAAGAAAGAGAAAATAATGAAAAAAAAGCATCCTAAAATTTTACAAACTAATAACTTTTTTTTTTAATTAAGAGGAAGATAGTTAGAGTTGAATTGCTAAAAATGGTTCTCGCGACTCTGAAAGAGAACATAGACACATAAATACAAAATCTTAATGGTTCATATCAATACAGTTTTTTTGTTAATTTAAATACCTGAAATACCGTTAAGTATTTAAAATAATTACACAAACAAATGTTTTTAAAGAATTTCACAAAAGTCAAAATTACAATTAAAATTCGTGATTCATTTGTATGGTTATTTTTAAAAAAATGTACAGACCTTGAATTTTACACAGTCACCATGGAACTACATTGTTTTTCAAAATGATGAATACTAGAAATTTTTACATTCCAGATAATTATTATTTTGGAGACATTGTGGAAGAGGTGAGAATAAAATTTAAAAAAAAAAAAAAACTATTAATGAATATGGGCACAATGTTCCCTTGAAAATAATTATTTAAAATTTTGATAAAATAATAGTTAAAAAAACTGATAAATTTGAGAATAAAAGAATGAGGCCTAAAGTTACTGTCACATAAAAATATAAAATTAAATTAAAATGGACCAGCCGGGCACGAGGATCTTATTTTTAAAAAAAAGTGGCTCACCCATACTAAGGCTGAAGAAAACTCCATCCAGGCTATAGGGCTGCGTCGCCCCGACCCGAACTTTGTATTTTCTTGGACGTTTACATCAGAGCTGTTGCACTTTTCACAAATTCAGGAAAAACTCAAGGCTTTTCAGAGGGAAGCTTACCTCCTCCACTGGGGGGCCTTTTTTTGCCACCCCTCTCGTTCCTCAGAGATTGGCTGGGTCAATTTCTGCAGTGGTCACTCTCTGTAAAAGTGACATTGAGAATGCATACGTGACGCTATCATGAGGTCACCTTTCCCAAAACGACCCGTACATTCCTTTGAACTTTGGTGAATATCAAGAGTTGCTGTTGCTAGGGTGAAAATTGCAAATACCCGCTGATCCAAAATAATAATGTGGAATAAAATTTAGAAAATTATATTAATGGAAAAATAAATAAAATATTGAAATTTAACTATTTAAATGATGAGGTGATGATTATGAATCCTAACAATCCATCCACTTTCATAATTACACAATATTTACTTAATTATAAATTAATATGTACCTACTTTTAGTTTTCTCCAAGTTTTATATTCGCAATTATAATATTTCACATTCATAAACATTTCATTAATAATAAATATTTTTCTTGCATAAACAACTTACCTGGCATTATTTCATGCAATATTGCAGTATTGAAGTGTTTACTGTCTTCCTTTTTATTTTGCAACAATATCTAATAAATTTGAATGGACATTGAGTAAATAAATATCAAATTAAAGTAATTTTTTTCCGGAAAATCCGTCAAGGCTCGGGTTTTCTGAATGACGGATAATCGAAGGTCTACTGTAAATACCTGTCATTTGTAATGAATTTTGTGTTCTTTAATGTCAGAGTGATTATTTGATGAAAGCCGACAGTTTCTGAGATATTTGTAAAAAACTAAAAAAGTATTTTGCCCCCCCCCCTTCCCTCCCCTCGTTCACTTCCTATCCATCAGGACTTTTTACATATTCATTAGTAGCCATCACGGGACAACTGTACTAATTTTTATCTCTGTAGCATTTATTATGGCGACATTAAGTAAATAAAATTGAAATTAAAGTGAATTTTTTGCGGAAAATCCGTCAAATCTCCGGTTTTCTGGCTGACGGATAATCGAGGTTCTACTGTATATAACTCTCATTTGTAGAGAATTTTATGTTCTTTAATTTATATCGGAGTAAGTTTTTCATGAAAACCAACAGTTTCTGAGATTTTTGTAAAAAACTAAAAAAAGTAATTTATTTTAACCCCCCCCCCACTCACCTCCTATCCATCAGGACTTTTTACATAGTCATCAGTAGCCATCAATGAACAACTGTACTAATTTTTATCTCCTAGCATGTATTATGGCAAACTTTCCTAATTTTACTGGTCTAATACGCAAAACGTAATTTCTCGAAAATTTACTGTAGAGTGTTTTGCGTATTGGGCTAAATTTCACAAAATTTTACCATAAACTCCTCAATTTACCTAGATGTAATCAATGTATGGACTATATTTTCCTTTTCTTCGTAGTTTAGAGTCAAAATCTTCCTAAACATAAGCGTAAGTTATAATTAAATTGTTTTTCTAAAAATTTTCTCCGAACACTGCCAGGAAACTTAAAAATATCAATTTGTGGACAATCCCCTATCATTCAGCGAGTTTTAGTCAGAAACTAAAAAACAGCTCACTCTAACGCCGATATCTCTCTGAATTTTTACGATATTTGACTGCTTTTGTTTTAAAAGTTGCTCCATAGTGTTGAGTATTAAATTAGGCAAAAAGTTTTTTGTTATTGTTCGCGCATGCGCAGATAAAAATTATTTCATACAACTGCCCATATTTCCTTAAATATTTAATATATTTATATTTCAATCACACTATATGATTTCTACTACATTTTGTCAATTTTTCTTAAACTGGCGTTAAATTTGGTTAAAAACCCTGTATTTTATAAGCAAAAAACATGCAAGAATTTTTTTTAATTTTTTAAAAGAACCACTATATCTCAATTAATATGCATGCTATTCTTACACAAATGAGTACACATATTATACAATGTCTGCCTATGTATATTCTGTAGCCGTAAATCATTTCGTGCATTTTATTTTACAGGGTGATCCCAAGTATTATTTTTTTTCTTTAATTTTTTGTTGGTCCCCTAATTGTCCTACTTATCAAATCAACATTGATAAATATGAAGTCAAACCTGTTCTTTTTAATCCTAATACCCCAAAAGAATCTGACATGTATATTTTAAAATATTCGAAAAATTGTCTAAAACTGAAAGTTCCCATCAATTATGGCATTATAGTGTATATATATGATCATTTAAATTTCTTTAATGAACTTGAAATTTTATACTCTTTCACTAAGGTTAAGTATGGAACACACTTGTTTTCTTTGTCATTCCATTTTAGCATTTCTATTTATTTATTCTATTTTACATTTATTCCGTTCATAGAAATTGATTTAATTGCGTTTTCGCATATTTTTCAAAATGATTATTTAGTAAATATTTTTGATGAAAATTGTTAATTAAATCTCACTTTAGATATGATTTTTATTTTTTTTAGAATAATCTAAAAATCAACATAAATTATGTTTATTTTCCAAAACAGTTTGTAACATGATATTATTATATGATATTCAAAGTTATATGACATTTAATAAAGAAATTAGAACATGGTGGAGCATAAAAGTTTAAAAATAAATGAAATAAGCAAAAAATACTTTTAACCCTCATATATTTGTGGTGTTTTATTTCACAGTGCCACGCTTTTAAGAGCTGTAGATTTACCAATGAAATCAAAATGTTTATTACGCTCGAAAAACTTTCAAAGCCTAAATGCTTATTTGTTAAGCAATAGAGTTGCTTATTTATTTGAATGGAGAAAACAATATGAAAACAACCCCCACAATTATGGAGCATTGTCACATTGGTTGTTGTGTTGTAGTTTATGGCTATGGGAGTTTCGAAATTTGACAGAAATGTATTCCATTGAAGGTTGATGAATTATATAAGTTCAAATAAGTTACATAAGTATTAGAGAAATATAAGTAATAATGCCTGGATTTTTATTTGGCTGTTCTCTTGCTCTTTTCCATAATCATGGTGCCTTTAAAAAATAGAAGGGGGTATTTTCTCAATTTCACATGAACGATGTCAAATGCAAATTCCAATCTCCAATGAAAATTGCATATGCTATCAACTTTTACATCAAATTTAATATATTTATTAAATTTTATCAAAATGTTATATTTTGCTAAAATGCACGGTATGGTAAATTGTACTTATGTTTTGGCGACCAATATATTCTGCGTAAATTACACTACTTTGTGTAATTGCTATAAAATACTAATATTCGTGACTGAAAACCGGCACATGATTTAAAATATGACGACACTTTCACCGGTGATAGATTTTCCTGTGACCGATACGTGTCTAGTTAAAACAAATTCTTTCACTTCATGAATCATGTACAAATATGTACTTATAATGGTAGATAATGTGCATGTTTGCCAACAAAACGTTGAGCTAAATTGCTTGAAGTTTCGCTAAGTTTCAAACAGTTGGGATACATTATAAAATGTGTAGGAAATAAAACATTATTACTTTTCGCCTACAGTTAGTTGAGAAAAAGGCCTTTACTTGAGTGCGTGATGTCACACGTACAGTATCTATTTAAAACATAAAGCATTTAAAGAAATCCAATAGTACTGTACTCATAGAAAATTTTTAAACAATATTATTAAATAGTAAATTTAACTCAGAAATTATATTTACAATGTAATTTAAACAGAATTTGCTAAAATTGTGTTTTGAAATTATATTATTTTTGATGCAAAACACTATTTCTCGAAAATATAATGTTCTTTTAAGATTTGAATAATTATTTCGAAGCTGGTGAAATGAAAATGTTGCCACGTTGTCAAACTTAGGAAAAATATATTAGTTTTTAAAATTTAAATAAATCTTTTACATTGAAAACAATTACGTCATTTTTTTCCGATAAAATATTTTACTTTTAATCCCGTTTGTTTTAACACCCATTTTGAAGAAAAATTAATGGAAAATACTGTATTCTTTTCTTTAAATCCAAGTTTTATTAATAGTGGGCAATTATTGTTCACCTAAATCCAAGTAGCTTTAATATGCCTCCTTGGTTGAAGCTCAAGCTGAAAAAAGTTACGATGTAAGGATTTCTAAATATCAATATTTGACAGACAATTTTTGATTATGCAAATAAATTGAATTATGAAGTTTGAATTCGCAAAAATATGTTTTTTTCTTAAAAAAATTATTTTAATATTAACAAAGCAGTGGAAAGAATTTGTCTTTGTAAAATTAGGAGCTAAGTTATTTATTTTTATCTCCAAACACATTTAAATAAATGTAATATGGCATTTAAACGCACTTATAGTAATCTTTGTAATATACGAAAAAAATCTCATTATCTGCCCAAAAGACGTCGGTTTTCTATCTCAAATTAGAGTGCGAGAATCTTTTATTGGTTAATAAAATGGAAAATTTTTTATTGGTTAATAAAAATATTGTCCATATTCAGTTCCTTTTTATGGCAACGGGAAAGAAATTGCATTAGAAATTGAAAAAAAAAAACATTTCTGTAATGTTAAACTATGGGAGATGTTTGATAAAAATGGTAAAGAATGGTCTGAGAAATTTTTTAAGTTGACAGTAATTGTACACGTGTTCTAAAACGTATGTACATGAAGTATCGTTCAAATCGGACAAAAACTTTAGATTTGTATAAGGAACATACATACCAAGAACGACTTTTATATATATAGATTCTACGAATAAACTTACATTTATTCTTATCATACAAAAACATTCGAAACTTTTGACTTCCAAACAACCGGGATTATAATTTTTCACAGATGCTGAAAACGTACCATTTAAAGATGCTATCAGACGTACTCTCCTATCATAGTCAATATCAGATATTTCCTCCGAAACACGTATTTGAAGAGTAAAACTCTCGAAAACGGTCCGTGTGATAGATTGCCTCTCTTAACTTAATCAAGCGCTAACTTTTGGCTGTTTATATCCCATAAGATAGATATCCGCTTGAAATCCACCAGAGTTTTCTAAAAATTCCAAGATGGCTACCGTCAGTAAGTGAACATTTTATGTTTAGCGTGGTCGCAGATATTGAAACCAAAAATACAGAAGAATTAAGAAAAAACAATATCTTTGGTAACACAGAGACCAATTATACACGAAAAGAACTTTTAAAATGTGCAATTAATTTGAAATTAAAGAATTACGTATGCGCCGATTGTCCCTTGTGAGTTCGTTATTTACCACTACCGAAAAACTTTATTTATTAATTTAAAATTATTTATTGCGATTATTTTATTTCAATTCCTCATATTATTTGCTATATGTTATAATTGCACTGTCGTAGTCACTCATTTACTTCTCAAACTGTACTCGTTTAACTACTTTCTGCAGCTGTATTTGGCGTTATTTCGTACTTGTTGCCAAATTAAATCGCCAAAGATAAAAATGCAAGCAAACATGCACCAAGCTATTTTATTGCAATACAAATTATTCTAGCCTCCTTTTAGCATGCAGCGTTCAGAGTCTAAATTTTGTAGTGGAGGAGGGACAGAAAATTTTCTTATACTTTTAGAAAAATAAAATTTAATAAATGAAAATTTAATCTGGCAGCTATTTATAGTTAATTATACTTTCCCTTTTAATAATATTCTTTTAAAATAATCTTGATAATCCGTTATAAGTTTTAGAAAGATACTTAATATGCATATACTTTTTGTAATTATAAGCTTTTGTAGAAAACAATAATACCCGGTGTATTGCGGCCCGTACTTAGGATATTAAAGAAAAAAAAGATTCTTTTTTTTTTTTTTTTAGGCAGTGTTTCTCAAACATTTTTAACTCACAGGCCAATTAAAGTGATAATTAAACCTGTGCGTCACGCTTAAATCTAGAATTAAACTTCCTCAGCATATTTAAATTAAGATGATGGAAAACCGAATGAAATAAATATACATCTAATAGATCTCATCATACAAGTCATTTTTACACTAGTTCAAATATTTCTATTTAGTTTTTTATCAACTACTGTCCAAGAAATTGTTGCATAACTACTGTGAGCGGTCTCTGAAACAGCTTAATTGAAACATGAATAAAAGGCAAACTTAACGCAGAAGATACTATTTTTGTACTAAACGCTATTTACAAGATATTTATAATCAAAATTCACCTATTCAGAAGTTTCTTGCGATAGTGCATGGGTTCCAAATGAAACAAAAATTCACTGGTGTCTGTAACTAAACTTATAATTATAAGTGAAACTGCGAAAATTGAAATTAGCAGTGGTCTGGGAGACGGTTAACAGCAGTTAAAAGTTGAACATAATTTATTGACCTTTCAAAAAACCGACTATTCACTAAAAATTTCCAGTTTAACTAAAGATACTAGTGACACTGTTTCGTTTGGAGCTTTCGAACTACTGCTAGAATCAGTTGAATGGTAAATTTTAATTAAATAGGCCTGTACAAAAAGTTTAGTACATTAACAGTATCCTACAAGTTAATCGAAACTTTCATTCATATTTCAATAAAGCGATCGAATGGACCACTCACAGTAGTTAAGCGACAATTTTTGTCACAGCAGTTGAGGGTTAAGGGCCCTCAGACTCAGGGGTGAGAATGTCCTTTCAGTGTATTTTTCCTTTTTAATTATTGAATTTCAACCACCCTAAAATTTTGTCTTCCCCTTCCTAGCGGTGTATAAATTTTAAACCTTTATATGTTTTTCAATTTGTTAAGAAAATTGTGTCCCTTACTTTACTTTTTATTAATTATAAATAACGCATACACCCCACCCCCCCCCCTCCAGTTAAAATATTTTGCTTCCCTTAAAAAAAAAAAGCAAAATTTATATATTTTCGAAAACAAAAATGAATTGTAACATAACATTTTCGTAACAGAAATGGATTTCTAGAATTTTCTAATATGCGAACTCAAAATTAAAGCTCATTCCGCCAAATAGTTTTTAAGTTATTCTTAAAAATGCACTTGTCTTGCAATCTGTTTTACGACGATCGAACATTTATTTAACATTAGGAGGTGCAAACATAAAACCTGCGTAGTTTATAAACTACTTTAACGAGTGACTTTCAGTTTGATACACGAAAGTAAAATTTACCGAAAAATATTATGTCGAAATTAGGGTTTAGTACTAAAAGTTTTAGAATATGTTACAATTGCTATACGTAACTTCCTCCTTACCCCCAGCATAATTTATGTACAGCATTTAGATGTTATTACTAATCTATTGTTACTTGTGACATTTTTATACAGTGATTTACGGCAGAGTTAGTAGAGGGTATAACTTTCTCTCCCAGGACCGTACACAATGTGTATAATAAAAATAAGGATTGTGTTTTTGAAAGGAAAAATATGAAAAACTCATTTAAACTTTTGAAAAAAAATTAAAATCATCAAAATCAAGGAAGAAAACACTGCAAAAGAGGGGGAACTATATTTAAATTCTATTACGTATTTCAATTTTACATTACATTCAATATGTAACATGAATTACATTTAAAATATGTAAAATATATTAACTAAAAATGTCTAATAGTGATTTTGACAAAATAACTAAAACTTAATTTAAAATCTTTCTTCGCGTTACTGATTTTAGCTTAGCGATAAAGTGCGGTTCCAATACATGTGACAAAAAACTAGTTTTAGTATACTATTTTTTTCTGAATCACTCAATACTAATAGTTGAGAATTCTTTATATTTACAGGTAATGAAAGACGTAAAGTGAAGATTCAGTTTCTATGGACTCTATAATTTAGAATTATAATGTTATATTAGCAAGAGTATTTTTTTATAATCTTGCAATTATAAGTAAAATGATCATAATATTATATATATAGAACAGACACGAAAAGAAACTGCAAGATATAAAATGTTAGTACGCAAAAATGCTTCCTGTTTATCAATCGAGCTCAACACTAAATATTAAAACACCTGCTGCAATTACTCGCCAAATGTTATGCCCTCTCCTTACATTAGCAGTTATCTTTCAGTATGGAAAATAACCCTAGTTGCAGTATGAAAGTGTAGCTCCAAGCAAGCGAGAGGCAATAGCATATACTTCATATCGTATGGCAGTCCGTGTAATAACAGCTTTTGTATCTACAATATGCGCCATATTTAAATTAGAGGGTTCTTTTTTTTAAATTAAATTTGGAATTAATGAATTTATATTTGCATTTACATTTAAGTTAAAGTAAAACTCAAACTGTGCAAAAAAAAAAAAAAAAAAAAAAAAAAAATTAAAGATAAAATATTTTTTGTTTGTTGCTGGTTGTTTTAATAATTTTTAGGGCAATTCTTTTTTCTTTTTTATCATTTATGATTATGTTACCAATTAAAGAAATGAACAAAGGAAACAAAAAAAAGTCTGCATTAATTTAAAGAGTTTAACATAATGAGTGGTTTTTCTAATTCTTTTGCATAACTATATACATTTTTATAATATGAGCCAAATTACGGAAAATTTCTTTCTCACGTTAAACTATGAAACACTGAGTCTTTACTGAAGTGAATTGTAATTTATGCTGTCAACCACAATTCAAATTTTAGTTTCGAAAAAATAATTCGAAGGCACATTGACACTGCAATAAGTTAAGGCTCCATTTAAGATAATTTAAGATAATGTTTTGTTCTAAATGAATTCAGGTTATTTTAAGTTAATCTGATGTGCTAAATTCAAATGTGTAATTTCGATATGTGATTATCCCATGAAGTCGGTTCTATATTTATTTTTTATTTTTCTTTATCTAAAAATTAATCTTTTTAATTAAAATTTAGTTTTTTTTCTTTTAATATACTTTTACCGCAAAAGTTTCGAATCAAATGCTTCGAGAGAAAAAAAACTGGTTTTGAGCAAATTATAGCCAAATTTATGGATTTAACAGCATCACAATATATTTTGCTGCAAAACCATTATTATATGAAATTTGAACCAGCTTTCAGGACACTATATGACAAATTTTAAACAATTTTTGTTCTAAATAAATGACGTGATTTTAAGTTAACCTGATGTGCTAAGTTCAAATATTTAATCCATTTTTTTCTTCAACGTATAGCAGACCTACCCAACCAAGACACACGCTGAGTCGCACAGTGGTCGCACGGTCGCTGGATCGCGACTAGTCGGTATAGGCCTGTTGCGCTATACTAGTTGTCATTTCACTTTCAAGTCATCCCTTATGTCAAGCTGAATTTTAGCAATGGCACACGGTGTAACTACAGGATCCCTATCCTATCTCCGTCACAACTCAAAAAATAGTTGTTACATTTCTTAGCAAAAATCAGGAACAGAATCTCCAGGTTATCCTCTTTTTTCATGGCTCCCAACATCGGAAGGGGGCTAACTTCATGAGAGAATTAACTCTGCCCCTTAGATAGTAGAAAAGTTATGTCACTTTTAACTAATTCATCATTGGTTCCTAAAGGGGGAAGCATGAAGTTGTACTTTTAATTTCATTATCGTGATATTTTGACAACAGCGGTCGACATGTGCTCGTAGGCTTTTGCCTCCTAATTTGCAATCCTAGGCTTCATTGTTTGGAAACTTTTTTAAGCACAAAATAACTTTTGGATTGCTATCACTTAAAAAAACACTGACTTGGGAAAATATTTTACTAATGTTCTCGACCAGTTTTTCTCAGGAGTGTTGTCCTGGCTCAAGGTGATTTTGCCACGCACTAGGATATTCTAAAAATTAAAGGGACTCATTTACATCCCTGTATGAGATTATTACTATTATTATTATTATTATTAAAACAAAGGATATATTGTTCCAATAATAAAAAATAAATTTCTTATAAAAGTCGAAAATTTGAAACATATTAAAACGATAAACACACATTTATTTAAAAATTACATAAAATGAATATTTATTCATTTAAAAACATTATTATGTACAGAATAATTCTTTAGTGTTTATTATATTTTTATATCGTTATAGGTTCTACGTTACTTTTTTTAAATACAAATAATTATAGAGAAATAATTGCAGATTTCCTTAACATTTTTATACCAATCTAAATAAAAGTTTTCTAACTTTTTTAAAAATATAAATAGCTATATATTCCTACAGAATTTCTTATATAGGCATTTTCTTTGTGTGCAAATTTCCCTCCATCACATGCTTCTCGAGGTAGCTCAAGTCGCTTCTCCTTCAGAACAATCCGTTCATTTCGGTGTTGATAACAAACTTCGTCAGATAACATGAATATAAACAGATATCTTTAAATGTCCAAAAGAATGATATTGTTTTATGACCGTCGGTAGATATCACTGAATCTTTAAAAAATAATATCGTATTTACTACATCAGCCAATGTAAATCAAATATTAAAATTAAAGCATTTAAATTTAAGTTTCTTAAAAATAACAAACTTCTTAAATTTTATTTTTAGAATAATATTTCTGTATAATAATGTTATAAGCAATACAAACTCTTTTAAATGCTTTCTTTAAAAAAAAAGTTATAGCAATGAATATCGGCATATGTCGAATATTTGATGTACGACATTCTAAGCATTGACCAATATCCTTGTGCTAGTTGGGATGTACAGTACATTTTAACGTATTTTCATTCATTACGGTATGATTACTGCATTTCTACGGTACATTATACTTAGAAATACAGATTATGTACCATTTTATACATAAAAAGCATTTAGACAGCAAAATAACCGTCTGCTGGAAAAAATATGACATATCTAACATTAGGTATTACCTGTAAATTACTAATGTAAAATTCCGTTCCCACCAGCTTAAACTAAAATCTATACTTAAATATAAATTTCTCCTGCTGTGTTGAAACCGTATTTGTCTGATACCGGGCATGTCATTAAGCTCAAACGAGCAGATACCCTCAGTGATCTGGTGAGGGTTCTACTCGGTTGCGATTGCGCTGCACCCGTATTTGAAAAGAAAATATACAGTGGTCTGTTGAGTATGTTTTCCTTTTTCAAATTCTTTTGCGGCAGATATACCGATTACAAATGTATTTATAGTGTATATTCCGTCTGGGTATATATGGTATATACAACTAATTCTTTTTATATATGTGCGTTAAAATAATGTACGGTACATGCACTGTTTATCTGAATTACGGCACATTACACTTGTCTCATTGCTGCCAGTACATGTACCATACATTACACAGAACTGTTTCAGAATATGAACATTAATTACTTACAAAATACTTCAGAATGTTTTCTAGCTTTTTTACGTACGGCAAAGTTTGCTAAGACGGAATCACAAGGGACAAAACAAAATTCTGTTCTGCCTTAGCAAATATACTGTTAACTTAAATCATATCTTTTCGGTGGGAGTATAAAGTTTTACGTTTGAAACAGGATTTCGTTATAAAATAACCATATAGTTAAAAGCGGGTGGGTTTTGGAATTATTTAAAATTACAAAGCATGAAAGTTTTATAATGCATCAAAAATGGATAAAACGTTAAGTCAAATTTGGAAATTTTAGCCAAAAATTCATAAAAAAAATCTTCTGGTTTTATTTAGAGTGCAAAATTGTATGTTACGTTGCGTTATTTTTTCTTATTAGAAAATTAAAATAATGTAGTTATAAGCACTCTAGCGTGTTTCCCATATTCGAAAAAGTTCACTTTATGAGATTTATTTATCAATCTTCAATTATATTTCAATCTATACACAGTACAACTCCGCTAATCCGAACTAATTAGAATAAATCTGATTAGAAAAATATCCGGCATAAATTGATTAAAAAAATTGTAAATTACAAGTAGACATTTAGGTATTCATTAATTCACCAGCAACAGAAAGACAGTAATTTCTTCACTCCAAACTTCAAGATACATCTGATGCTGAAGAAATTATTGCTGCAGATAGTATTCGTGTTACACATTGTGATGCCACCACCTTCTGAATGCACGCGTTGACACAAAAATGGCGCCTGTCGTAGGCGGATTTTTTAAGCGTTTATTCGGTCCCCCGAATTTGGACACCAGTACTTTTCAAAAGTTTTCTTTGACTTTTTTAATCTCAGAGAAATAAGCCGAAGAAAACTTTTAGAAATTATTGGCATGCAAATAGAAGAGGCCATGCAAACGCTAAAAAAATCCGCCTACGCCAGCCGCCATTTGTGTGTTAGCGCATAGGCCTAGGACACAGGGTGCGGTAGTGATGCTGTAAATGCAGTCAAAGAGATCACTGATAATAGCACTTTCGGAGAACTATTCCGAGGCAAAAACATCATATTTACGAGACGTTGATGTAATTTCGCTCCATTATCCAGATTCAACTTTTTCAAGCAAAACTAAAAAAAAAAAATCATCTCTGCTAATCAAAAAACGTATGTATTAATCAGTTCATTAAAAAATTTTACTATGTAACATTGTTTATGTCTATTCCTTTTTTAAAGTAATACAATAATATGCATGATTAGACAAAGTTTTAATTTTTAATACATTTTTTTTTCATTTTCTTCTTTACCTAGACTAATTTCCTTTGTTTTGTTTTTAATTTCACATAAATTTCAGTGCAGATTAACAAGACTTTTGGACTAGAGAATTTCGTATTACACACGTGCTACAGTATTTTAGCAATTGGGGACTGGAGAACAAAATAAGTTTTACTTTCACATTCAATTATAAACAGGTGAGAAAATATGTATTTCCAGTATCATTTGCATCAACTCTTCTTAGCTAAAACAGTTTTGAATAATATATGGCTTATGTAAAAATATTTTCAGTTTTAATTAACATTTTTGTCTCATACTTAAAATAAGCATTACTTTTAAAAATATATATTTTATGTTCTTATTTCACTGCGAAGAATGTGTATGTTTTTTTTTGTTTTTTTTTAAGTCACTACTTTAATTGTTTCAAACGTAAGACGCTTGAACATTAAAAGTACTTAAAATGCCTGGAGAATGTTAATTTTAATCAAAATTAAGCTCTGCTGAAAGAAAAAATATTAAGATGACAGAGCAAATGCTAAAGCAGCTTATTTTGTGCTGCTTCGCCGTTGTAGTGGAAATGGAAACGTGGAGAAGAATTATTTAAAATCTTGCACTTCAATTTCTTAAAAATATATATACTCCTGGGAATGCTGTCTTTTTAATCCTAAGATAATACAGTTTTGACTATTTTGTTTTAACGCTCTTATATCTTGATTATTTTCTTATTTTTTAAAGCTCATTTTGTTTATATTTTATTTTATGAAATAATAACTACATATTTTTTAAAGTTTTAATACGTGATGAAGAAAGCACACACATAAAAGCAGAAATCAATTGATAAATTCCTGCTAGAAGAATAATTTTCAATTTAACACAAACAGTTTAATTGTTAGATTATATTTCAAATCTAAGATTAATGAGAAAACAACTTAAGAGGCTTCACCCCGGTTGAGTTAAATAGTGCTAAATTTAATCCATGACCGATCGTATAGATGCCTGCACTTCTGTGGTGATCTTTGATTAAACATATGCATGTTACTACAGAGTGTCCCAAAAAAATTAAATTATGTACTTGTTGAAGGTAAGTGGGCAATGTAAACTGCAAAAGTGTAGAAAATAATGTATGATATAAGATTATGTTAGTGAATAGTTCTGCCATGAATTAAAAAAGAAGTCACCGATTAAAATTTGATACGGCCGTTCTAAACAAAATTTGTCAGGTAGAAAATTGTTCTTTTTGCTGCCACAAAATCAATGAATAAACTGCATAATGATGTCTTAAAATTAACCCAATTACCTTTGAGGATGGTTGGTTCATTACGGACGCTACAGTCACCTTTTGCACACCAGTACACAACAGACCGGAGTTCCGTTTAAAGTAAAATAACACCCAGTACAAACATACATACCTGAATATGGATTCAAACTCTGCATTTATTGTCCAATTGCCAGTGTCCGATAGTTTGCCAGTTGGTTTTATAAAGAAGGAAAAAGTCTTTCTTACACTACTCTTTTGTACCATTTAAAATATTATTTCATCAGTGGATATGGGAAAAATTAGGATTATGTATACATTGATAGTAATGTTTTAGTTCAAAAAGTGTTAACAAATGTGAAACAAAATAAAGCATTACAGAGGCAAAGGTCATGTAAAGAATCAAATGTAGTTTATAGAAATGTAAAACTTGTAATTGAGTGGTATTGAATGGAATAATATAAAAAAGTAATAAGCAAATTAAATAAATAAATCGTCTTAAGTTAATTTTTCAATCATTTTAAATTACTTTGTTATAAGTATTTGAAACAAGCCTAAATTGCAATTAAAAGAAAGAAAGAGAAAGAAACTTACGTGAAACTGTACTCATTTTAAGAATTAAATGAAAAACAATCAAATGAAATAATGATCTGTCTCAATTTGACCAGTGAGTAAGTATCCGTACATCTACTGAGAGCTTACTCAGTATTCGCCAAATTTTTCCTTACATATTGCTCTTTTCCTTCTTTTCGCAATAATGCATATACTTGAATTTCTAATTTGATATGTAATTCTCATTCCAGTATTTCTATGCCTCAAAGGATTTGAAAATCAGATCTTTCGTAAAGAAATATTTCACTTATGTAATGAAGAAATTCTGTGTTTAAATATAGCTGTCAATATTTTACAAAAAAAATCTGGTATTCAAAGAGTGAATCCCTTGAAGGGTACGAACTCTTCATTCACAATGGCAAATTTTCAATTAAGCATAATTTATTCAATTTTAGAGATACAGGTAA
Organism: Maratus michaelseni; assembly: GCA_963931845.1. Classification (NCBI taxonomy): domain Eukaryota; kingdom Metazoa; phylum Arthropoda; class Arachnida; order Araneae; family Salticidae; genus Maratus; species Maratus michaelseni. The sequence goes on along the minus strand of OZ007586.1, from coordinate 501,123,291 downwards.
GCATTGTTTTCATCTGGAAGCCAAAGTAAAATTTTACTAATTGATCAGTTTTGCCTACAAGGGTCATATGAAAATTTAAAAAGTTTAACTATTTTTAAATTAATGGCAGGAATATTTCCTTATTTCCTACTTTAACTTGAACATTTTTTCAAGTTGCATTGGCTGTTTATCTCCAGCAGGTAAAAAAATAAAACCCTTTTCGATCTTTCTTAGACACCCTGTCTAGTTTAGAACTTAACGTTGTTTTGTTGTTTTTATAAATAAAACAAAGGTACAACTAATTGAATAGTTAATGAATGTATAGTAAAACAATATTAACATTCATACAATTACGTTAATTTCTTTTTCAGATTTAATTTATTTCTACTACTTTACTTCTTTTTCAAAAATACAGAGGCAGATTCCTTTCATCAAAAATCACACATTTAAAATTAATTTTTTTCGACATTTCCCATTATAAAGGCTTATTTTTTTTAAATATGAAAAACGAATCATTCACATAAAAAACAGTAATCTGATCACATTTCTAATATTTAACAAAATATTTTTTAAATAAATACAATTAGTTTATACACTATGCTTAACAACATTTGTTATATATGTTTTTCCGAGTTCTTTCCTCTGCTGTAGTGTATTGAAATATATAATTATTCACACCGTCAACAATTGCCATCTTCTGCTAATAATTCATCACATCAACATGAGAGGCGCCTGATGAGTAAAAATGAGTGATATCTCTTGTGGTTCTCTACGTCTAAAACTTCAAAAGACACAACATATAATAATTATATTTTGTTTATTTACGGAGAAAAAAAAATTAGTTGGTAAATATATTTCGTAAACAAACGAAGCAGAACAGGTAAGGTTCCATACGAAACTCGTGGTTAGCTAAATAACATTTTCAGAGGGTTATAGTATGAGTCACAATGATTTGAAATTTGGACAAAATCAGTTGTTAAAGAGAACGATGCACGAGTACTGTTCCATGCGAAACACAAGGGTAGCTAAATAAAATTCTCCTAACTCAGAGGGTTGTGGCATGAGTCACAATCATTTGAAAATTGGACAAAATCAGTTGTTAAAGAATATTTCGAATACAAACGAGGCAGGACAGAGTACGGTTCTACGCGAAACGCAAACAAAATTCTCCTAATTTAGAGGGTTATGGTATGGTTCACAATGATATGAAAATTGGACAAAAACAGTTGTAAAAGAATATTTCGAATACAAAAGAAACAGGACAGACTACTGTTTTATGCGAAGCGCAAGTTTGGCGAAATAAAATTCTCCTAACTCACAGGGTTATGGGTCACAATGATTTGAAATTTGAACAAAAGTCCTTTCGGAACATACGACAAAGATTTATTGTAAAACTCGTACAGAAAACCACCGATAGGCAACACTATTATATCTTGTTGAACGTGATTCGTATATGCGGTTAACCCTTCGTAACCTATGTAATTAGTGAAATCGATAAGATAGAAAAACGCTCCCTTAAATGAGTTTAAAGTTCGCTGATTTACAATGATAATCTTGAAAGACTAAATTTGTTTTAGTAATTTTTTTTTCTTACAGAATGGGAGATGAGAACGCCGCTGATACGATTAAAGTATTTTGCCTGCATCAAAATTTTTGCTAAACAGTTTTGTGCTATTTGTGAAATAAATTTCTGCGCATTTTCTGAATCGCTTCTTATCCATATTTCACATCATTCTGAAAAGTTCATCTTACGCAGCTATCTGAGTCGAACGAATTAACTTTGTATTTAAATGTTTTGAAGCCTAAACTTTAAAATACAATATTTTTATGTTTTTCCAACATTTTTCTCTCGCAATAAACTAGCATTGATTATCTAAAACTCTTAACATTTTCATAGTTAAATAATTATTTCTTTTCTGTTGCACCGCAACACATGAAAAATTCTCTTTTTAACACTTTCAAACCTAGTTAAAAAGTGTTTATGACTTCGGTTTGTCTGGCCGTCAGCCGTCTGGCCGTCTGCCGTCTGGCCGTCTGCCGTCTGGCCGTCTGCCGTCTGCCGTCTGTCCGTGCTCTAACTCCTGTAAATATGCTCGGATTGCCTTTCAATTTTTATATGTTATTGTCGTTATCTATAGCACGTTCCCTATTTCAACGGAAGTGTGTAGCACTTATAGTTGTTTTCACAGGGACACTCAAAAGAATTCCGTTACATTACGGTCTATGGGGAAAAATCATTTGCGGCTTATTTTAATGATGTTACACAATTGCAAACACATTGTAATTTATATATATCACTAAGGTGTATTACAAGAAGCTTAATATGGAATAGGGTGTGGATAGCACTTATAGTTAATTTACAGGGACAGTCAAAAGAATTCCGTTACATTACGTCTATGGAGAAAAATCGTCTGCGGTTTATTTAAATAATGTTTCACTATTTTAAACGCATTGAAATTTATATATATCACTAAGGTGCATTACAAGAGGCTTACTACAGAATATTGTGTGTATAGCAGTCATCGTTCATTTACAGGGACACACAAAAGAATTCTCTACTGTCTGTTAACAGTAATTCCTGGAAGTGCGTTTTAAGTTACTGAACGCGATTTTAAATTTAACTCACTTTTTGTTTATTACGTGGTGTGTATAAATTCTGTAGATCATATACAGGGAAATACAAAAGTTCGAGGACACATTTCCGTTTATTGACAGAAACTCCAGAAGCAGAATTTTAAACTGTGCTACACGTTTCTTAACTGAACTAAAATTTAGCATCCTATGTAGTATATATACAAATCTATAGATCCTATACAGGGCTGAATAAAAGTATTCGGATATTTTTCCGAATATTGTATACGTTGGAAATTCCCGAAATTATGTTTTTAAATATGTTATGCGTTTTTCAAATTGTTTACTTAGATGTTATCTCTCAGCTTATTAAACGGTATGGTTTGTAAAATTATTTTGGAAGCGTTGGAAAGTGTTACATAATCTATGCTTGACGCATGATTTTTCGTTCTTGTTTAGATGTGAAGCTGGTGTTTCAAAAGATCTGTGCTGCTATATTACGATAAATATATGTTGGATAAACATACAAAATTTTAATTTAAAGTTTTAGGCTCTATATCCTGTATGTACAAAGTTAATTTATCTGTAAAAGTGTTAAAAACGCCCCATGGACTTGGCCTTGTGTTACAGATATTTCTAATGAAAAGTCAATGAAAGTATTTTGGTTGATTTGTTATTGGTGCAATAGTGGATCCCAATATAAACAGTATAATCAATATCAGTTTGCTATTAGGCTTTAGTTCTTTCCTTTATTCTTCAATTTCATCCATATCAATTGGTTTCAAAATAAAATTTTTACTAAAATTAAGTTCTAGAAATAATGGAAACTGCTAAAAATAGGATTAAAACATACTCTCCTTCATGATGTTTAAATGCAAGAGAATGATTTAGAATTAATTTTTTGGATCTTCTTTAAACGAGAACTATAATTATAAACGAAGCACTCATGCATGTTTCATCTATTGTTACGTAGTTTTCAAAGACTAATGTGAAATATTATTGCTCTCTGTAAAACTTTTATGCATTAGTAATTTTAAATATAAATTAATCACATGATTCTTCAAAGGCACTACTAAAAAATCCTATTCAGTATTCGTATCACTTTTTTATTTTACATGCATATTATTTGAAAACAAAAAGCCTCATAAATATTGAAAGATTTTATGTTTTCCGCATCACGTATCCAAGTCAATAAGGTGCCTTTAAAAATTAAAATCTTTATTACGCTTAATAGATCAAAGCGAAATAAGTTATTTGAAATAAGTAATCAAAATAATAACTGCTTAAGAACTTCGAGTTTTATTTTTCAGACAGCTGTTTTTAACTTCTTTGATTAGGTTTTTAATGGTCAAAAATGTTTCTTCTCTTGAGTTCATTCAAATACTAATAAAATTAGCTTTTGGATTATCTCTCTCATGCTGACAAAATTAAACATCCGCTTCTTTTCCGTAGTAAGAGGAAAATATTTAGGACTCGGATTATAAAGATAATACTGAAAGATTAATAACTATGCTTTATATAGCAGTAATGAAACCATTAAATATTGTGGAAAATGAAAAAAAAATAGTCGGATCGAAGGAATATAATTCATCTGAAGTAAACAATAATCAGTTTTTAAAGATCTGGTCATTTCACATGACATATAAAAAAGATATTACCTAAAATGGGCATTGCTTAAATATACATGACTTACAAGGAAATGACTAAACTTGGTAATCACAGATTTTGATTATTTTTATATATGTTGTAGGATAGAAGCCCCTTAGTCACAGGTTCAACGGATTTTATACAACACTCCTTAGTTCTTGAGAAATAGGGAGTCTAATATTGTAACGCAACTTAAATACTTACTTTGTAAGGAAATTACTGCGTTGGTCGTAGATGAGTTGTCATGGCGTCTGCTCATTGATCTGCGGACTCTGGTTCTAGACCGGGACGAGCTACGTTTGTTTTTCTTATTTATATATATATATTATTTTTATAAATATACTTGTAATTTTAATTTAATAATCTCAATTAAAAATTTTAATATCGTACATTAATTATAATGTTAACATATTTAAATTTAAATTTATTTGATTTGATTTTTAAGCCAATATTAAACATTTCTCATCATTTAAAGATATTTTTTAAATAGATCCATTATGGACTGGTAAAAATTAAAAATCGTTACAAAATCAGACCTTATTTTATTAACTATAAATTAATTGAAAGCGCAAGCATATGTATTACAAATTTAAAAATCTTTAATATGCGATACAATATGTTGTAATTTAATTATTATGCTAAATTTTAGTATAATTATGCTTCTTACTTTAAAAACAGATTAGTATTATCATCGCATTGACTTCCCTTGTTAAGGCAATATATGAGCTTCATTTTTACAGATTTTCTTGCTGTAATAGAATTTTAGAATGAACAACATAAATTTTTATTTTTTTCTGTTAAACTATTAATATTGAATAAAGTGATTCATTTTCAGCTGATTATGTCAGGTGTGGGTGTTTTCAGATAACATGGGTTATTTTTTGGAAAAGTGGGTTTTTCTCAAATTCTCGCATAGTTGGCTGCCATTTTGTAATAAAGTGATAAACTGAAAAATGCTCAACATTAAAATCTTACTTAGAACAAGCTGTAAAAATTTAGCCAAAATTAATTTTTATAAATTCTGTATTACACTTCATATAGAGAAAATTTCAAAAAATGAGGTTTTTTGTAGAACAGCACAATACGTCCCAGTCGAATATTTTATAATCTGTTCGTACCACATTTAAAAAATAATTTCTGCTATACACTTATACTAGGATATTTCAAGATAAATCTACTAAAAAGAAAAAAATATGTAAATTGTGGTACGATTGAATATAAAAATAGTCGTCAGTTTTCACCCATAATCAAATGGTTATTGGAAAATCATTTATGTATTATATTTAAGTAGTGTAAAAAAATAATGTTAACTCAGAATCAGTTTTGTTAAACGACCATAAAAAAAAGCCCCGACCGTTTATTCCAATCACGAAAATAATAATTAAAAGAAAAACTTTGATAAAACTTTAGAATTCTCTTACTATTGTTTATGTATATTTAATATTATAACTCTTAAAACCTTAATGTTTTTGTTTTCTTTGATATCTTTTTCTCTTTTACATTAGATTCTTTGTTATAAAAAAACTTCTGCAAGATTGCGTTTTTCAACAAATTTGCAAAGTTTAGTTGAATTTTTTAGCTATAAAATATTTATATGGTTTACTTCAATATTTTCAAATTATTTATCACCTATCGTTCAGTATGGGAAAATTTTTTAATGTTATAAGAACCCATAAAAGTTTATTGATTCATTCTGTATCATATTCAATGTGAAGCAGTTTCTTGAATTTTCAGGTTGAAATATGTTCTTCGAAACTCTTTTGGAATACTTTGAACGTTCTACCTTCCCGTGATCGATAAATAAGATCGGCTTCAAAAAATGTAAGTACTTTTACAGTTTTTTTATGTTAAAACGAATAACTGAAAGTATGAAATATGTATGGTGTAATAAAATTATTCACTTGTATCAGTGTAAAATATACAAATACTTCCGATTAATTTTTATAACACTTACTCAGAAGGCTGTACGTGCATCTGTATCTTTAATAAATAAAGGTGTTAAAATTTTAAATAAATGTGAACAACTACGGTTCAGATTTTAATCCTTCGCACTCGTTAAATATTACTGCTTGAAAATAGTAATCAAATTTTTGCCTACCTCTATTTGTAAAGATTTTTTTCATATATTTATTTACTGACAGACATTTTGTGGTTATACAATATAATTTTTTTTCCCGAATTTCCTGTATGAACTCGGAAGTTCTGAATAAAAAAAGAGGTCATACTGGTAGCCCTGACTGGTAGACATATCATAATTCTGAAATAGTATATTACAAACAGGCTTTGTTGACAAATGAGTGCAAACGCTTAAAATGCAGTAAGTACCAAGGTTGCCCTCCTTGCTTCTTCAGAAATTCTAAATTTCTACTAGAAATTCCTAATAGTAATTTTAGTTTTATTTAATGACAGAGATTTCGTGTTTAAATAAATAAAAATTATTCTTTCAGAATTTCCGGCATGATTTTGGAATTTCTGAATTAAAAAGGAGGCCAGACTGACAAATCTGAGGAGTACTAGCTGTTAATTACAATTCAGTGGTGATGGTTAATGACATGCCATGGACGAGCGCGACATGCTTGTTTTTAAAATTTGTTATTTTGATAGGGCACGATTTAAGCAGGTTGCTTGTGAAAGGTTTTCATAAATTTCATTTAAAGCAATGGTACTCACTACGCGGCCCACTAGTCGCAGAATTATCACCTTTTTTAATAGAAATATTCATTTTCCTTATTAGCAGAATTTCTGTCGTTACATAAGGCGAATATTACTTTTTGTAAATATTAGTGTGAGACAAAATATTTTGAAGCCTAAACTTTAAAATACAATAGTTTCATGTTTTTCCAACATTTATCTATCGTAATAAATTAGCATAGATTTTCTAAATCATCATTTTCATACTTAAATAATTATTTCTTTTCTGTTGCGCCGCAACACATGAAAAAATCTCTTTTTTAGATGTATTTCTTAGATGTAGCTGATATTTCAAAAAATCTGTGCTGTTATATTACGATAAATAAATTTTGGATAAACAAACAAAATTTTATTTTAAAGTTTTATGCTCTATATCCTTTATGTACAAAGTTATTTTATCTGTAAAAGTGTTAGAAACGCCCCCATACAGTTGGCATTGTATTACAGATATTTCTAATGAAAAGTCAATGAAAGTATATTGGCTTATTTGTATTGGTGCAATACTGGATCCCAATATAAACAGTATAACCAATATCAGTTTGTTACTAGGCTTTAGTTGTTTCCTTTATTATTCAATTGCATCCATATCAATTGGTTTCAAAATAAAATTTATACTAAAATTATACTCCAGAAACCATGGAACACTGCTAAAAATAGGATTGAAACATAAATTCTCCTTCAAGATGTTTAAATGCAAGAAAATGTTTTTTAATTAAATTTTTTGGATCTTCTTTAAACGAGAACTACAATTATAAACGATTATTACTCATGCATGTTTCTTCTATTTTTAAGCAGTTTTCAAATAATAATGTGAAATATTAGTACTGTCTGTAAAGCTTTTATGCATTAGTAATTTTAAATATAAATCAATCACATGATACTTCAAAGGCACTGCTAAAAAAAACCTATTCAGTATTCGTATCACTTTTTTATTTTACAAGCATATTATTTGAAAACAAAAAGCCTGATAAATATTGAAAGAGTTTATGTTTTCCGCATCACGTATCCAAGTAATTAAGATGCCTTAAAAAATTAAAATATTTATTACGCTTAATAGATCAAAGCAAAATAAGTTATTTTAAATAAGTAATCAAAATAATAACTCCTTAAGAACTTCGAGTTTTACTTAACAGACAGCTGTTTTTAACATCTTTGATAAGGATTTTAATGGTCAAAAAGGTTTCTTGTCTTGAGTTTATTCAAATACTAATAAAATTTGCTTTTGGAAAGGTTATTACGGTATGAGATAATCTCTCTCATGCTGACAAAATTAAACATCCGCTTCTTTTCCGTAGTAAGAGGAAACTATTTAGTACTCAGATTATAAAGATAATGTTGAAAGCTTAATAATTATGCTTTATATAGCAGTAATGAAACCACTAAATTTTGTAGAACATGAAAAAAAAGTAATAGGATCGAAAGAAGGTAATTCCGGTGAAGTAATCAATAATCAGTTTTTAAAGCTTTGGTCATTTCCCATGTCATATAAAAAATATATTACGTAAAATGGACAATGCTTAAATATAATGACTTAGAAAAAAGAAAATATTATTTTATTAAGACATATTGTAGGATTTCCATCTAAAAATTTCTCCTCTAGGTATCAGGTGCTTATCTTTCATTTTCGCTAAAAATGCATTACCAACTTTATATAGTTCAAGCACTCAATGTACATGTTAGATTAAATCGAAAGAGATAATTTAATTTATTTTTTTCCTATTCCCGTCGATACTACAGTGTTGATTTCATTACAGGGAAAAGAAGTGTGAGTAAAAAGCTTACGAATTGCAATCAAGCAACAATTGATGGAATCGGTCACTGTTGACCACAACTCGTTTGTTATTGCCGGAACAATGACGCATATCGTACCAATTGATTGGTATTCGCCATTTTCGCTTTCAGTTTTCGTTCTTGTTTCTCATGGAGTGTTATACCCTACTAAAAAAACGACGCTGCATAACTTTTAAGTTCACTTTTTTCCATATATTCAGTAATTGTCACGATAGTTTCGTTAAGTTCCACATTTTTCCACCAGGGCGCTGCTAATTACTCCATCGTACAGTGCAGACTTATTTATCTACGTGTATGCCTCAGCAAATACAGAAAACTAAAGTAAGTCACTAATGAGCGCTGCAGCAATGTCGTTAAGGTAATTGTCTGGTGGAACACCGCCATGCAGCGATCAGGTGACCCTCGTCCCGTGAACAGGTATACAACCCATTAAGCTAGGCTCTCAACCCAGCATGTAGGGGCCTAGTTAATGGTATAAAATAAAGTAAATTTTCAAATGAACAACATATTCCTTTGAATCTATAACAAACTGTAAGTAAGTGTGCTCAAGTACAAGTATCGGAAAAAAAATTCTGTTTAAAAAATCAGACTCACAAAAATATAAATAAAAATAAAACTCGACAATTACTTACAAAAAGAACAAAAATTGGTACCGAACATAAATTTTCATATTTAGTTTTGTATATTTACCATACCCATAAAATTAACGCTCCCGCAATATATAATTTCTCTATTTTAAAAACATTGTTTTAAATTATTTATTGAAACCAGAAAAATAATGTTACTAGTAATTAGTAAGAATTGTGAAAGGCGAAAAAGATAGACTCTGTAATGTGCAATTGCGATTATTTTGTTTTCAGAGACCTTATTCTTATTTTGTTTACATTTACGATGGGAAACAGGACTAGTTTGACTACTGATTTCAAACTTCTAGTTCCACATTATGCTAAATCTAACGGCAACATATCTACAGCTCGAAAATTCAATGTTTGCGAGTCTTGCATATGATTATGGATACAGGTAGATTAAAAACTAAAAAAAGCTCCTTCTCAGAAGTGGTGATTAACCCTTTGATTACGGGTTGGGACATCTACGTCCCAGTGGATTATTTTTATTCTATTCCTACTAATTTTCGAAAAATAATCTCTGCAATAAACTTATACTAGGATATTTTAAAGAGAAATCTATCTGAAACAAAATGTTTTGCAAATTGTAATACGATTGAATATAAAAATAGTCGTCACTCATGACCCGTAATCAAAGGGTTAAGTGATTTTGTGAAAACCTGTCTGTTTTCTTATATTTTCGGAAATATCCCGTGTATAATGCCACCCCCACTTCTTAGACCTAAAATTTTGTGGAGAAAAGTGCACATTATACACTGGTGAATACGCTAAAATATAATGAAAATGGATTTTTTTTAAACAGATAAGAGCTGTTAATTTTTTAATCGAAAGCCGCAAAATATCGATTTTGGATCGTTTCAGACAAACAAAGCTGACTAGTTCCTTATTTGATATCTACACGAATATATTTTCGAATGTTTTTCAAAGAACAAAAGCCTATTTTTCTGAAACATTTGAAGAATACTATGCAAAACAAATGATTTCACGAACAATCCTTGTAGATAGGTGTTTGCGTGTCTAACACTTTTACACCCAAAACATATTTGTACTAAAAGGATATAAATCCTAATTTTTTACATTAAATATTTTTAAACTTCATAAAAACATTTTTATCTTAATAAAGCAGGGCCTATTTCTAAAACATTACTTTCATATAAAAAAAAACTAGTTTCTACTTGTTGCTGGTGTCACACACACCACACACACACACACACACACACACATATATATATATATATATATATATATGTAAGAAAGTGATGATCTAGAATAACGATGTTTATGTATTGAGAGAGTTAAATGTTGGTGGAATACAAAATTATTTTATTTAAAATTTACCGCTTTGAGAACAGTGTCAGATGTGCCGCTATAGATTGAGAGTGCAAAAAAAAGTAGTCTGTCTTTATAACACTTTCCAACATAGCTGAAAATTATTTATGAGTTCGGTTTGTCTGTCTGCCGTTTTCCGTGCTCTAACCTATGCTCAGAATACCACGTAATTGATATCTGTTATTGAGGTTTACTATGGAATGTTCGCTATTAAAAATGGAGTGTGCAGCATATATAGTTCATTTACAGGGGAAAAGAATTGCATTACGATATGATCTATGGAAGAAAATCGTTTGCGGCGTATTTTAATTATGTTACACAATTTCAAATATAATAAAATTGATATGCATTTTTGAGTTGCACTAAAACATAGTGTCTGTAGAATATGGACTGCAAAGCATTTACCATTCACATACGGGGTGACACAAAAATTACAACGTATAATATTGTGTAAACATCACAGTTGGTTACATAATACTATACGGTGAAAACTTCTTTGCAGCGTATTTTAATGATGTTACAATATTTGAAACATAATGAAATTTATATATATAATTGAGGTTTCCTATAAAGTGTTTCTGTAGAATACAGCGTGCATAAGAATTGTCGTTTTCTTACAGGGACACACCAAATATTTCGGTTACAGTACTGTGTATGAGAGATGAATGCTGCAAGTCTATTTTCAGCTCTGGTATGCAATTTTATACTTAAATAAATGGTAATATATTGCATATCTATATTAATAAAAGAAAGTTTCGCTCTGTGTGTGTGTCTGTGTGTCTGTTGGCGATGGCTAGCAAAATCTAGCCCACCTAGAACTCTGGAAATTTAGGAGTGGATAGTCCAAGGTCTGGCCATGTGCACCTGAGCCTCAGAATTTTAATATTTTGATAATTAGCCTAGATATTAATTAGATTCTCATTAACCATTGCTTCTAAAATGGCATCTTTTAAATCAAAATGGCGAAAGAAACGAACTGGCGCATTGGATTTGCAACCGGAAATGAACGAATTCAAAATTATTTTACTAATTAGCGAATTTTAAGAAACTAATTGAGATATCAATTGGAAAATTTCTGAGCATATGTAAAAATATATTCTGTATCTGACTATGAGATTTTTGAAAAATTCGGTTGGTAATTTTTTTTTATTTATGCAAAAAACTGCCAAAAATCTGCCGGTGCTAGTGAAAACGATCCGAGAAAGTTTCAGACAGGGGCTTTCATTAAAAACTGAACTATAAAGAGATCTGTTTCTCGGGCCGATCCCTCTATTTAGTTTGCGAAAATGAAAGGAAATAATTGCCAAGTTTTACTAATGAGCAAAAATTTAGGTAACTAATTAAGATATAGATTTGAAATTGAGGTCAGGAAGGGGTGTCATCTGCCGGGTATTTTAGCGTAGCGTCTTCGTTATGTTCTAATTATCAGAAAAATGTAATTCTTTTTTTAATGAACGCGTTAATGTAGGTGACGGTAGTTCTCTTGAACAAATTATTCATTATATTTGCGGGTATGGGGAGGGAAGGGGTTAACGCCTTTCTCTGAGATTGTAATTATCTCGGGCCCGGGAAAGGCCGGGCGGGTTAGCTAGTTGTATATAAATTCTACAGATCATATACAGGGCTACAAAATAATTCGTAAACAGTACTGCGTTTGATCGTGATTTACTTAGAGGTGTTTTAAATTGAGTTATGCATTTTCCAGGTGAACTACATTTAGTATACTAAGAGATGTTTGTATAATATAAATAAATTCATATACCTCTATAAATTGTAATTTCTGAAGGTACGTTTTCAGTTGTACTAAGCGTTATTTAACTGAGTTAATTTTAGTTTAATATGAAGCGTGCGTAAAAATCTGTAGATATTATACAGTGCTGTACAAAATTACTGGATTACATTTTCGTATATTGGTGGAAAATGCAAATGCTGTGTTATGCGTTTTGTAACTAAGCTAAATTTTAGTACACTTTAAATCATGTACCAAGATGCACAAAAGAATTTAAGTGCCTTTCCGGCTATGGACGATAATGACTGAAATCTGGTTTAAAATGTGTTCTGCTTTTTCTAAGTTATTTATTTAAATATCTCCTTTCAACTTTTTAAATGGTGAATTTCCGTTACAGTATTCTGATAATGTTGAAAAGTGTTTCATAATCTATGATTTCAAGATTTATTTCATAAATTTACTTTATTGTTTAATTTTCCATTGTATTTCTCTAAAATGATAGTAACTTTCTTCAAGTCACTAGGTAAAATTTTAAAATCGATATTTCTTTTTCGTTTAAATAACAAATAATGAGTTCTTCATAAAATGTCAGATATCGTAACAGTTTAAAATGTTTTTATCAATGGATGTATAAGTTTTAGTTGTTCAATTTTTTCATCAAGAGTCATCCTAATGAAAGAGCATATTTATTTATCAATTATTTTAAAAAAAATTGATAAATAAATTTACAAAATATCAAAATAAGCTTTTGAATCTGTAATAAGTTATAGCAAAAAATTTTCAATTAGGGGAAAGTAGGGCGAAACCGTATAATCGGATGAAAACCGTATACCTCAATTTGACACAATTTGAGCAAACCTGTAGCGGCTAATGTTTGAAATATTTATATCTATGCAGGATGGAGTAACTGTCATTGCTATATCTCCATATTGGTATTTGTCTATTCTTTTACGAATGGGACATCTATCCCGATAAAGTGGGGTGTCTAACCCCGAAATCCAGGATAAATGGCCAAAATCATTGATTAAGTTTTTTTATAAAAACACTACTTAATATGGTATTTATATTAAAGTAATATTTTTTTTATGTTCTACATAAAATTTGAAGTAGATAGGTTACATGTGCACTACAGAAATCATTGCTATAAAAAAGAAAAATGAAGGGGCACTTAAGTACATAAACAATTCCGGATTTACCCTATTGAGAGATCTAAAGTCGCTGTAGAAAATGCTATCAAACGTGGCATTGGTGGTTCTGTGTAAAATACAACCGGGGCGAAACCAAAGCTGTTCCAAAGGGATTAGACACAAATTGTACGCATGGCAACTTAAAAAAAATGTCTGCTAAAGAAATAATTCGTGTTTGGAACATGAAAGTTTCATTACCAACTGTTACACGTATTTTTAATAAATGCAACATCACACAGTACGTGAAAATGAACAATAAACAGCCTTTACCGAAACGACCTCAAACCATGCGTCGAGAAGCCATACTCAGCTGGAGGAAAAGTAACTGTAATTGGCAAAATGTGATATTTACCGATGAAAACATACTTAATTTAGATGGACTAGATGAATTAAACTGAAATTGGGATGATCTACGGAAAAACAAAGACGTCAGGTTGAGCGGACGCTTTAAAGGTGGTTCATTGGTGTTTTGGGGAGCAGTGTCAGCCAGTCGAAACACTGATCTAGTCATCGTCGTAAATACGATGGACTCCCATGTCTGTATTCGGATCTTAGATGAACAAACAGTTTATAGCATATTATTGGCTTCTATACAACATAATTTTCCAGCAAGATAGAACATCCTGTCGCACGTCCAATCTAACAGAATCTGGTTTGAAGAACAGAAAATCAAAACTTTTGAAATGGGTAGCAAACCAGATTTTAATATAATTGAAGACCTTTGTGGAATTTTAGCAATAAAGGTTTATACCAATGGAAGACTGTTTTCTTCAGTGGCAAAACTGATAGAGTGTATTAATTTTATGTATAAATTATTTTTTAGGGTTCCGTACTTAAAAAGTAAAAACGGAACCATTATAAGTTTACTCCTGTGTCTGCCTACCCGTCTGTCAGAGCCCTTTTTCTCGTAAACTATGGGACGTGGAGAGTTCAAACTAGGGAAAGTTATAAAGGCTTTTTACCCACTTTTTTTAGACTATTAGTCATTCACAAATATGTGTAGGAAAAATTTAGGGTTCTAATTAATTTACCTGAACAAAAAAGTTTTTTTTGTCTATCGTGTGGGGTATCGTGTGAAAGAACTCGTAATACCGAAGTGATATGTTTGATTTAATTTTAGGTATTATATTTTCAGAGATATTCTCGACATTGCATTGCAAAAATATGTCCTCCCCCCCCTCTATTTCCAGATCTACTGAAACTAAAAATATGAGAAGAGATAGGGGTAATAGAAGTTTCTTTAAACATTGCAGGTAAACTATACAGATTTTCCTAGATAACATTTTTCCGTTGCACACAAGCTTTAATTTTCGAGCGGTCAGCGGGAAAATTGACGGGCACTCGAGGTATCTATCGACGCAGAATCATCCAAGGATATATGATAATTATTTTCGAAAAAAAATTGTCGGTAATTAGTATTAATTAAGTTACTTGAAAAAAAAATATTTTTATATATTGTGTAGGATCTATCTATTTATATATCGTCGAAAGATCTCGTAACGTCGAACTCAAAAATATATTTCTTTTAGTTTTAGGTATTATATTTTCAGAGATATCTTCGAAAGTACAGGGAAAATATGCCCCGCTCCTATTTCTGAATCTACTGAAACTAAATTATGAAAAAATAGGGGTAGTAGCAGTTTATTAATTAATAAATAGTAATTAATAAATTCAATGTACGGAAACTTTGAGCACGAGTTGTACTCTCACTTGAATGATTTATTTGTTAAAATATCAAGGTGTCCTTATAATTATGAGTCAGTTGAAAAATTAATATTTTTATTTTATTTAATTTTATTGCTCTGTCAAGAAATATAAATATATACAGGGTGGTTATGATTTAAGTATCTCTATTTGAAGCTGTCTGTAGTTCGAAGGAATAACCCGCATGAACCCAAAATCGGTACACTTACTATTCGAGAATTGGGAAGAAGAATGGAACAATAAATAAAATTACAATAATTACCGACATATGGTGCTACCGAGTATGAAATGTAATGTGTTATACAAGAACAAAGAATTAAGGCGTCAAACCGGATGGCACACCTAATTTATTGGAAAATGTCACGGTGAATGTGGTTATGCTTTTTCATGGCGGTGCCGATTATTTTCAGGTTCCACATGGCCATTGTGCTGGAGGATACACTCCAGGCGGTGCACGACGTTCTCAATTGCTGAATGTAACGCATCAGGAGTGATGTTTCACACATTTTGTGACATGCGGTAAAGTCATTGAGGTTTGTTGTCCATGGTACACAATATTGCACATTACATTTCACACTCAAAAGCGCCATCTAACGGCGATTATTGAAATTATTTTTTTATTGTTCCATTCTTCTTCCCCCTTCTCGAATAGTAAGTGTACCGATTTTGGTTTCATTCCGGTTATTCCTTCAAGCTACAGACAGCTTTAAATAGAGATAATTATATTATAACCAACCGGTATTATGAACTTGTTGATCCTAAGTCAATTCATATGAATTTCATGAATATCATACGTTTATTTTTTTTATTGCAAAAAATTTCGTGTGCCCTTATAATTATGATTCTGGATGTATAAGGGTGCATATCAATTTGCGTCATTACTAATTATCCTAATTAATTAACGTTTTAGTTCAAATTATTTACTGAGATCAGTGTGTTTATATTACTTAAAGATTTTCATACAACATATCATTCTTATACTGAGATATTTTATGAGGAATTTTGTTTAATCCATTCCTACTTACAACTTAATAGGAATGCATTAACCATTCTTCCCAAACTCCTGTTTTTTAAGTGAGAAAAACGTACTTTGATCCAGAAATTTTTTAAATGAATGAATTCAAGTAGAATTTAATTGATTAACACATGGAAGTAAGACACATTAAATTAAATAAATTTTCTTGTTCAAAGTTTTTTTGTTTTTAATTTAAAAAAACGCGAGATTCGCAAGTTTTATTCAGTATAAATTGATGGATAATTTTGAACACAACGTTTATTCATTACAAGGCACTTTTAATTCTTAGTAAAATTTACATACAAAATATTGTTATATAAGCTCTTAGAAATATACTGTATAAATTTACACGATGACATTTGCCAAAATTTATAACCAGTGTGTATCTTTCAGCAACTATTTTATGACTTACCCAAAATAACAAGAACGCAAAGATTGTCATCTGCAAACACCGAAATATACCGCTTTTCTCAGATGATATATATCAGCTCAGTTTCATTTTATTCTTTGGGTATAAATAAATGAAGTTACTTTCTCTATCGGTTCCTTTTTAGTTGTTTTTATGCATTTGTAAGAGAAATAAAAATATCATTTCACACTAGAATAATACAAAAATAAATTTATATTCAATAAAAATCTTATTACTGTCTAAATGTATTCCACCATTTATTAAATATAACCTTTAACTCTTTAATCTAAAAAAACGAAAATTAACTATTCTTACAGCATTATTTGGCATATAGAATTTGTGATTGGTTTGATCTTTCATTATTGTTTGAAAAAAAAATCTACAGGAATAATATTTTTTTAATTTAAAAAGCCCACAGTTTTAAAATACTCAATAATTATCTAGCATAAATACTTTCTTATGAAATTGAGTCTATTCAAATACCATAACAGATAATGGTCTCCTGGTGTCTTCCGTCTTTTTTTTTTTTTTTTTTTTTTTAATGTAAAGCCCTGTACAGTTTTTTTAAATTCAGGAGCCTTTAATTTTATGTCAGGGCACTTTTCGTTTAAACAAATACAGCCGAGAGCTTCACACGAAGTGTCTGCAAACGAGCCGACACTGTCACCTTGGAGACCTAACACTCCTGTGCGCTCAGCCACGAGGAGCCGCTGTTTAGCTGTTGAAACTTAAAAACAATTTATTTGTGTTTCTAAAATGAAAGAAAATTTTGAGAAATATTACAGTTTGAAACATTGCAGTACAATATATTGGTGTTATTTGGTACTAAAACTTGAAAGTGTATTAAATAAATTGCCGAAGTCACATATTACCCTCCAGCAAGAATAACTACAATAGATGTCATTATTTACTTAATTTTTATATTGTTCAATACAATTTAGGACATCCTGTAAATTAAATATTGTTTTCAGATTATGCCTTAAGTTTAAAAGTATTAGATAATGAAATTCTAATCGGTTACATTGCGGAATGTGAATGATTTATTTGGTTGATTTCGTGTTACTACTGTCATAATTTTATCAATGAACATTGGTGGGCAGAACATAAATCTGATGTTTGCAACAGGTTTGATGTCACTGTGCGCACACAACCAAGTGTTGAATTTAGAGGGTGGTCTGAAGTTAAAAGTATGATTGTAAATGATCTGAAGAGACAAATAGTCCCTGGGAGGTGTAGATATCTATCCGGAGCGAGGAATGGATCCGAATTCAACACTTATTCATGGCATTATTTGAATCTAATTTGATTAGGTAAAGAGTGGGCAAAAATGTCGATTCTGATAATAAAAATTCATAATAAGTGCATTCATCTAAAGGAAAACTGTCTCCAGATATTTATTTAACTTCTGATACATTTCTGTGGATCTAGGAAAATAAACATTCCAACTTCTTCGAATGTATATCAACACTGTCATATTTTTATTGATTATTTTAAGCAGTTAATCAATATTGTATTAGGCTATTAAGCATTATATCATAAAAAATTTTTATCATTATAACAGAATTTTATAAGAAGTCTTAATCCATTTACACTCATTAGAAAGAGTCCGTTTATTGGATCATTTTCTTTCAAGACGGCAAATAACAACGTCGCTTAAAAAAATAATAACCGTTACCTAGAGCAAAGAAAAACTTGAATGACGGAAAAAACAGCATTTTACTAAACATAAAAAAATGCGGATATGAATATATGAAGCAATCGACTTGACATTTATTCCTTTAAATCCAGTGGGTAGATCAATGTTAAAGCTCTCTTATCTTTACAGGAATAGTGGAATAACATGACTGAACGCCACAAAAAGTGGGTTTATAGGCGAGTGTACGGTGAAACAAATGTCCATTCAACCTTGAGCCAGTTGATGGCGCAAGAAAAGTAGAAGCATCTGGAGGAGAAGCATCATACATGGTTAAATAGAATTTTCAAAACTAGTGATAATGGTAAAATTTCAACAACGGTTCAATGGTTCATCATCCATATATGGCAAAATGTAACACCAACTAAAACAAATAGTTCCATCCATTCTTAATACACTGCTTTATGATATCTAAAGGCCTGTCTACATTTAAAAAAATTAATTATAAGTAAAAAAGTCCTTCCGGCGTGTACCGGGAGGAAAAGACAGCTTTCACAGTCCATGTTTTTAAAAATTCAACTCATTTTACTCAAACACCCGAAGCTAAATTGCTTGGAACCCGATTATAGAAGATTCATTCCCGGTTTTCGTTAATACTGAATTTGAATGCGCATTTCATCAGGAGAGTTACATCATAACAAAAAGCAGATTGTTTCAAAATGTCAGCCAACCTAGAATTTCAAACTGCCATATCTCTGCCATTTTTTAAGATAAAGCCAAAACAAAAAAATATCCGGATTCCTTGTTTTGCGATGTAACACGTAATGGGAACAATTTTTTCAATTTATAGATTTTATACATTTTTTTTAATTTAAAAAAAATTAAAATATTTAACTTGTCGCCATTTCGGAACAAGAGTGCGCATGAAGCTGACCAACGAACTCGGTCGAGACCTTGATATGTTCTGTACACATCATCAGTCACATTCATATCGGTTCATAAATATGAGAATTACAGAATAACAAATATCAGATTGTTTCAAATTCTCAGCCACACTAGAATTTCAAACTGCCATATCTCAGCCATTTTTTAAGATATAGCCAAAACAAAAAATGTTCCAGAATCCTTGTATCACGTTTTAACACTTGACATAAACAATTGTTTCAATTTATAATTTTTTGTACATCTTTCTGAATTTTTAAAATTAAATTTTTTTTAACTGGCCGCCATTTTGAAACAAGATGGCGGATGAAGCTGGCCAATGAATTCGGTCGAGACATTGGCATGTCCTATACACATACTCAGTCACATTCAAATCGATTCATAGGTAAGAGAGTTACAGCATTATGGAGTTAGATGATAAGTTTTTATGAAGAATATATCCTTTTGCATTATACTGATGTTATGCTTAGCGATGAATTTGATATCTGTAGAGATATGATTATTTTTCAAAAAGGAAGGTAATACTTGACTGGAAAATATGGCACGTGAGATAGGAAGATCCAAATTTTAGAGCGCAGCCGCAATAACATTAAAGTTCGTTAACCTGTGAGTGCTAGCAGGAGTCATATAAAAAGACGAAGTTGGAGAAGCTACCATGGTTTAATGAGAAAATCCAAGACATTACAATTTCAACATCCTTGAAATCAGGTAATATTGCCATAATCGGGCGACATTCTAAGAAGGAAGGAGACATTCAGCAGGGAGGTGATATAAAGGAAATTAGGTTTCCAGTGTGGCACAGGGGCCTTAGCAATTTATTAGCAGATGTTTAAACGATGAAGTTCAGAGGCCAAGTCCTCTCCGAAAATGAAAGTGGGCGCAAGAAAAACACGCCAAGCGAGTTACATTTCGAGCCAAGATAATCGCATTTTTTTGCGTGGGAATTGTAATCGTTACATATACAGCATATCAACTTCATAACTGACGTCAGTGGAAGAGAAAAATCTTTTGGCGAAGATTGCACTTTGGCTAAAAGAGAGTGATTGGGAATCTTACCGTTAATTATTGTTTTGGGAGCAGCGATTAGAAGAATGCTGCGAAGGCGCCATTGAGATGCGTTAGGCATCTGGATGCAATATGCAAGACAAAACTGACCATGAGAAAGGAAACATTTTATGCCTTGTATAATTTCATTTCCTTTGATATGTGGGAGACCGAATAAGTACGTTAATGATAATTAACGTACTTATAAAGCATGACATATGTCAGATATATATATATATATCGACATTTGAACGGAGGTCATGATCGGTGAAAATTTACAAAAATGTTTTGGAATTGCTTTCCTCCAAATGGCTGCAATAGGTAGCTTTTAGTATTGAAAGCTACCTAAAAACGTTTTAAAGACAAGCTTTTGTTATAATGCACTAAAAATGATAAAATCTTGAAGGGCAATTGATTGAAATTAGTACCATTTTTTAAAGAAATAAATTGCGAGTGATTTTTTTCTCTGTTTGTTAAAAAAATAAAATGGGTACATAATTTTAAATCCAGCTTCCTGGAAAGAAAAAAAATCGATTAACATCCGCTTGAGAATTGCGTCCACATCCATTCACACCTGCGCGGAAATGAAAGATGGCGCATTTACCAACCATATCACTGTTCAATCGAAGAGCGTTAGCTTACTTTTATAGGAATGAAAGACATTTACGTGATGGCAAGCATCATGGCATCTACGTACTCTTATTGGACAAACGTTTTTGCTTCCTAAATGGTGGTGGAAGCAAATTTCAAACATTATTTTTACAGAATATTGTGTTGTCACCAGAAATACTTCCCACTACCGAAATTTAGGTCAATTGTAACATAAAAAGTGTGTCAAATTTGGATTAGAAAATTTGAACTGAACGAACAGACAAAGCAAGTTAAACAAAAGTTTGTAAAAAAGACAAATGTTTTTTAAATGTAGCTCTTATATTTCTTAATGTTTAGGAAAATATAACATACCCTTTTCCGACTTCCCGTGATTTCGAATAGCGTTATTTAGAATATCTTTAGAATCCTCTAAAATCAATATATTTCGCGGATTTAAAGAAAAAACTCTGAAAAAACGTTTCTTTTGCTGTCCGTCATTATTGGAAACGTTCCCAAGTAGTTTCTTCAATCAGTTTTTTCTACACGGAATATTGTTTTAGCGGATGTTATCAATTCTTACATAAACAATTTCATCTGCGGAACAGAATTTGTACATGCAAGATTAACAAAACGATATTTTAATTCTTTTCATGCGTGTTTAGGTGGTTTTATATAATTTCCTTTGTAGAAGTTTTATAGTAGGCAACATTTTATAAATACAGTGGAACTTCCCTTTAACGAAGTCCCTATTTAACGAAGTTTTCTACTTAACGAAATTTTCTGCAGAACTTTGACTTTGAACACCATTAGCATGTAAATTAATCTCCACATTACGAAAAATATATTCTATATAACGAAGTTTATTCCACTTTTGTACGTGTACAGAATTCAAACTAAGCGATTGCTGTTCGAAGGATGTGCAAATTTATTTCAGCGGATTCGATTGTATGAAAATGAACACATTTAAATAATTTCCATTCTGCTTGGTGCTAAATAAAACATTTTTTTTCACACAAAGAAAAACACTTGTTATCACTATTCTCCCACTCCGAGACTCCAGCGCTGACAGTTGGGGGAAGTCAAAATCCCCTTTTTACCTTCAATGATATAGAAGATGAGGTGTCGCAATGGCGACAGGTGCATTGAAACAAAAAATATCTATTAGAGTCAGACAGGTACCATTCTGATCTTCCATTGCTGATAGACAATTGCTTTGTACATCCAAAAGAACGTGCTTCAAAATACTAATCGAAGAACATCAAAGTTATTTTTGTTCCTGCCAATACAGCTAAACTTCAATCATTAGTCTAAGTAATAATAACAAATCTTTAAGTACATTATCGAAAAAGACAGAAAAAAGCCGATGCAGTGAAAACATTAGTTTGAGATTCTGTGTATCAGAGCTGATGAAAGCTTGGTCAAAGCTTGTGAATGTGACGTGATTTCATCGACCGTACACAACTGTTTTGTAAAAGACGGCTTCATAATTAAAACTGAATCAAATGCTTCTGAATCTAAAAGCTGTTTTTCATATCTCAAGAAAAAATTTCATGAATTTAAGTTAATTTCTATTTAACGAATTTTCTTCATAACGAAGTTTTTAAGTGTAACGATGAGAGTTCGTTAAATGAAAGTTCCACTGTATATCATATAAAACGGATAAATAAAATTTGCTACGCGCAAATCTTAATAAGGTACGATAAATCAATTGACTGAAACCTAATTTCTATAACTATTTGAAATCTAAAGATTCATAAAATTCAATTCCTAACATCGGTTTGAATAAGTTTTATTAAAATGTTGATTAGTTTACATTTTTATGAAAGCATACGAAAATGTGGTGCCACTCGTAAAAAAGGTTTTGATACTGGAATAAACATAAAACTTTATGTGCAATGCTGCGAAACGTAGATAAAACTCTTTTGGGATATATCAGGGATCCCATAAAATTACTATTATTCGAAGAAAAATATAGTTTATCTTGAGAATTGAATTAAACTGAATCAAAGAATTTTCGCTCAAGAAACAAAATTTTCTAATATTGAAAGATAGGAATATAAAATTTCAAACAAGAGCTTAAATAATTTTATTGAATAATGTTATTCTCAATTTCAATAATATTTACCTCTTCAAAATTGCATATGGATAATTTTTAATGTTCAAACACAGAAACATACGTTTATGTGAATTTTACTGGAAAACATCTTTTAAAATATGCAATCCATTACCAATGATGGGGAAACTTGTTAACATTCTTATTTATAACTTAAATTAATTTTATAATCGAAGAGTTATGAATTATAAAATTAATTATATTATTAACTCATTTACTAACTACTACTAACAACTGCAATTATTAACCCATTTAACTCAATTTCTGTAAGTAGAAAATTTTCATTACTTTATCAAAGCTGTGGAAAAGCATTAATATAAGATAATGCAACTAACAGATAAAAATTAATCATTTGAGTATATAAATATTGATGTAGTTTCCTTCATTCTGCATTTATTTTGCTTTAAATAATTCTATTCACTTTTATTTAAAAAAAAATGTTTCCGTTGCAATAATAAATGAGAGACGTTTACGACTTAATTTGCAATAATTGTTTTATGTACAGGATGTAGCTGAATTGGTGGTTATAACGGTAAGAAGTTATAATGCAAGTCAAGATTTAAAAAAATTGTTTAGGAAAACATAGTTGTAATCCATTCATTTAATGAGAAACACAGGATACTTCATTCCATGCAGAACCCAGATTTTAATTCATAACTGTAACAATAATGAAGATATTTTAGTGACATTTTCAGCAGATTTACTTTTATTTGTGTAAAATGTGATGAAATTAAAAAAGTAATTAAATAGACATCAAGAACATCTAAAAATTGAAACAAAAATCGACTCTTTAAACTTTGTAAGGTAGCTGAATGAGTATACAGTTTCACTGATTGAATTACTGTGCAATCGCAGCACTTCCTTTGATGTTATAACATTACACAAAAAGCTAAGTTATTCTGTTAATGATTTCAACAAAATATCTTCATTATTTTTGCAGTTATGAACAAAATTCTGGGTTTGGCTTGATGTGAGACACTTTGTACGTTTGTTGGAATAAATGGACTGCGAATATGCTTCCCCATAATAAAATTGCTTGTCTTGACATTTATTATCATCTTTTACAGTTCTGATCATCATTTCAGATGCAATCTATATATGAAATTTTCACAAATTCCTTACCTCTACTCACATCAACTAACCAGCCACTTATGTAAGTATATTGAAGGTATAAATAAATCAAATTTTCTTATTAATGCCATGAGAAAGGACTTTTTAAAGAGATAATGACACAGTGTTTTTCAAACGACAATAAACTTAAAAAGCTTTAGCAATTACTTTTCAAAGGCCGCAAGGAAGCATTTGCACTTAATAAAAATTATTTTGAAGTTCATTTTAATTATATTTGAAGTTTAAAACATATAACTGTAAGCAGATTGATTTTTCATACAAGCGGAAACAATTCCATTTTAACCTCTTATGTTCCGCCGATAGTTTAAAGTACCAGTTGAATTATACTGTAATAAAATAATATTTCTTCATCCATTACCAACGGAACGTTTCAGAATCAATTTTAAATACTTCACTTTGTCATACGTAGGTAAAAATAGCAGTTCTGTAAAACAAAACAAGAACGAAAAATCATGCGTCAAGCATAGATTATATAGCACTTTCCAACGCTTCCGAAATAATTTTACAAATCATACCGTTTAATAAGCTAAAAGCTAACATCTAAGTAAACAATTTAGAAAACGCATAACATATTTAAAAACATAATTTCAGGAATTTCCAACATATACAATATTCGGAAAAATATCCGAATACTTTTATTCAGCCCTGTATAGGATCTATAGATTTGTATATATACTACATAGGATGATAATTTTAGTTCAGTTAGGAAACGCGTAGCACAGTTTAAAATTCTCCGTCTGGAGTTTATCAATAAACAGAAATGTGTTCGCGAACTTTTGTGCTGCCCTGTATAGGATCTACAGAATTTATACACACCACGTAATAGACAAAAAGCAAGTTAAAATTAAAATCGCGTTCAATAACTTAAAACGCACTTCCAGGAATTATTGTTAACAGACAGTAGAGAATTCTTTTGCGTGTCCCTGTAAATGAACGATGACTGCTATACACACAATATTCTGTAGTAAGTCTCTTGTAATGAACCTTATATAAATTTCAATGCGTTTAAAATAGTGAAACATTATTTAAATAAACCGCAGACGATTTTTCTCCATAGACGTAATGTAACGGAATTATTTTTACTGTCCCTGTAAAGTAACTATAAGTGCTATGCACACCCTGTTCCATATTAAGCTTCTTCTAATGCACCTTAGTAATATATATAAATTACAATGCGTTTAAAATAGTGAAACATTATTTAAATAAACCGCAAATGATTTTTCCCCATAGACCGCAATGTAACGGAATTCTTTTGAGTGTCCCTGTAAAAACTATAAGTGCTACACACTTCCGTTGAAATAGGGAACATGCTATAGATAACGACAATAACATATAAAAATTGCAGAGCAATCCGAGCATATTTACGGGAGTTAGAGCACGGACAGACGGCAGACGGCAGACGGCCAGACGGCCAGACAAACCGAAGTCATAAGCACTTTTCAACTAGGTTGGAAAGTGCTAAAAATATTAGCGATGGTTATTTTCCCGCCTGTGTATCTCATTTTATCTTCTATCCTGTTGAGTGATGTGCGGTAACACTTTTCTGCTGCGAAACATCTCAACATTAATAGGAAAATCTATTGTTTATTTTTTTTTCTTATTTTTAATAGTCTGAGACGTAATATTATATTTTCAAATTAAAAATATAGGTGGTTTTAATTTATTAAACTGTCTTTTGGTTTTTATTTTAATGTACCGTCGATACTATGAAGCAATTGCTAATGTATGCACTTTCAGGTTAGGAATCAAAGATTGACACAAGTCTGCAATGAATTTATTTTCTTTAAAATGAAGGGTGTTTCTTATGATTAATTTTACACTTATTTCAGTGACAATATCCAAATATTCTATCACGTACAGATTTGATACAAATAAAAAATTTCTGTCTCATTCGTAAATTACAAATTTAGTCATAAAAACATCCAAGTTTCGAATTGATCTTATAAAATCAGTAATAAATACACCAGACAGTAATAAACATGATTATATATAGACTAATACTGGTTGCTGCATAGACACAGCCCGAAGAATTGCACAAATAATAATTTTAAACAAGTTGGAAATTGTACGTCAAACGTGACAAATGAGGTGCGTTCGTACTATAGCTAGTTATATAAATATTCAGATCTTGATTTTTAATTCTGTGAAATGAATTATATCGTCTGCAGATTAATTTCTGTCATAAAATAAGTATCTCGGTCGCTTGACGATTAAACCTCGGAAGCTCCTCTAACAAGAAAGCACCGATTTTTTTTTCTTTTCATTCAAATTTCTTAATAAATATTTTTATTAATATCTCCTAAAGTTTTGATTCGATTTTTAAAAAATTGAAATGTCTCGACAAAATTCTGCAAAGATAATATATCTTAAATTCCAAACCATTCGGTTAGGTAGTTTTTGCGTTGTTATATATGGACGGACGGACAGACGGGCGGAGCAAGCGACGACAATATGTGCAACGTATTTATATAATTACGAACGCACCTAAAAATGGGGAGAAATCTTTCTTCGAGAGGAGGAAAGTACATCATAATAATATGTAGTTTAGTGGCAACTATCACAAACGTAACTACTTAATAAAATGTAAGATATAACTTATTTTTAAGCGTTTTCTCTGATTTTTTCTGTTACATCATCTGTGTTATTTTCCGAAATATTCGTCCCCACTTTATTAGAAAAAATTACCTGAAACTTGAAAAAGCTCATTCATGCTTTAACTCAAAGCATAAAAAAATTTTTAGAAACGCCTGAAATGGCGCAGAAAAAATAATATTTGAAGGTCAGTATAATATTTGACTTCTTATCACATTTTAGTTAATTTGCAATATTCCTTTACGTTTAAATTAAAATAAACAATGTTTAAAAATTTCCATCACTCGTCTCTTGTTACAGAAGCTATTAAAAAATGCAATGGTATATTGTACTTTTCACTTGCAAAGTTGCAAAATATTGTTAACTATACCCGTATGACATTGTGACATCACGACAACATCAAGGCAACGTCATATTGTGACTTTGTGGCTGTCGATGTGACGTCACGTGACATCAAAGTGAAGTCACAATGACAGGGATCTGAAGTCGTTTTGGTAATTCTTGAGTACTTCTGTGGAGTCACACAGTGACAACTCACAGCCCGATTAATTTTAGGCCTACGCGCTGACAAAAATATGGCGGCTGTCGTTAGACAGATTATTTGAAGCGTTTGTACAGTCCCTGGAATATGATACCAATATTTTCTGAAAGTATTCTTCGACTTATTTTGCTGCGATTGAATAAGTTGAAGAATACTTTTAGAAAATACTGGTATTAAACTTAAGGACAGTACAAATGATGAAAAAAAACTGCTTACGACAGCTACCATTTTTATGTTGGTGATTGAATTTAGTATTAAGAGGGTTGTGGACCACTTTGTGGAGTCATTGTGACTTATTTTTAAAAATTGTGCCTTTCGTGACGTATCTGGATTGGGTCGGGGAACCATATTTTATCCGCATCCAACCAGACTAGGTCGAGCCACTTGCACGTTATTTCTTTTGCTGAAGGTCGAAATCAGATTGGCATCCGCATCGGCTATAATAACCTAATTTTGCGTAATCCCGACCCATCTTGAATATGAACTGTCCCACATCTTGGCCATTCTGATAATTTCGTCTGACCACAGGCAATAGTCGACAAACACAACATAAATTGGCGGCTGATACTCTGAAAAGATAAGAAACACAAACAGCAACAAATGTTTCTTAACAAAGATCTAAAAGAGAGTTAACAAATTTCTTTTTTTTCTGTGGGGCTTAACGTTTCGTGATGCAATCATCCAATAAGTACTCACACGGCACAAACATTATCTTTTAAGGCATCTTCAAAATAAATCTTTAGATACAAGAATTCGTCTATTAAGAGCAAAATATTCATCTTTATAGCTTTATTGTCGTTAAAATCTTGAAGAAAAGAAGGTTCTTCTCTCATTCATCTTCTTTACTTCATCACATTTCATAATCATAAATCGAATGATTTCTTCTGAGTATTTGAGTTCCTTCGTACTTAAAAGTTTTGTCCTGATCGAGGTAGCTTTTGTTATAATCGGTGTAGCTGTCATAGTTGGTATCATCTTCTGAAAACGTATGACTATTATTTTCATTTTCTTCCAGAATTTCCTTTTTCTCAACATCTGTTTTCGTTTTTTCGCTCCATAATCTTCACAATAATTTACTTCGGATTCATTACATATTCATCTAATGGATTATGGGCATCTTTAATTTTCATGGGAGCTCATCAACGTCTTATTTGGTATTTTCTTCATATAAACATTTTTAAAGATTTTCTGCTCTGTTTACTTCTAAATTCGGTATATTTACATTTTTGGGAGAGTATGATACTCTTTCTTTATCTTCGAAATTAAAGGAATATGTGAAATTTGTTTCCTTTTTGGTGTTTTTGGAACTATTACTTTGCTTTATTTTATTTTTAATCTTAATTATTTCTTGTTGTAAGTTTTTGTAATCTCCCTGGAATTCATTTAATTTTCTGTGAACTTTTCAAATGGCAGTTTTCACTCTCCAACATTCTTCTTATGATTCCTCTGTTTTTCTAATTATTTAGAATGATTGTTAGCTTTTACTAAATGCTCTCTATATTCATTTGCAAGTTTTTGTTCTTCATCTAATTGAGACACTAATTACTTCCATGCACTTTTCTAATTTACTGTTAGATTTCGCAAAGTTTTGCTTTTCATTTATTTGTCGTTCCAACTATTAATTTCCATGTCATACAATTGAGACTCTAGAGATGTTACAGCGATTCTTGGTTTTTTTGCATGGCATTGCTAGATTTTTTAAATTCAATTAATTCACTTTCTAACACTTTTTGTTTTCTTTCACCTTCCTTAATTCGGGCAGTTAAATTTTTTCTAGCTGTAATTATGTATTTTCAGTAAAAAAAAAAAAAAAAAAAAAAAATTATTAAATGATGAATTTTTGCTTTCCTGAAACTTGTTGAATACTGTTTTGGGATGAAGAGGAAGAAAAAGGTTTAATTTAAGTAATTTCATTTGAAATTATAACATTAACTAAAAAGTAGTTGGATTTTGTTAGATTTATGTATTGTTACAATTATATCAGAAACAGTTAATTTACCTTCTTGAATAAGATCACTACCAATAATTAAATCAAAGTTAATCGATTTGGTATTAACCACAAAAATTGAGATTTTAAATTTCGAATAATTAGTTTCAATTTCTACTTGAAGTAACCAATTGAAGTAAAAGATTTCTTTCCTAGACCATTTAAAGACATATCTGTTGATTCTAATCTTTAATTTTGTCATAGTCTTTTTTTTTTAATTTCCTTTGGCTACCTGTATCGACCAATTTAATTACTTCTTTAAGTATCAAATAATGAAAGCACGTAACAGTGTTTACTTGTACGTGTTCATTAGAAAATTTCACATTATTTGATTTAGTACACTCAAAGTATTTATGCCTATATTTATTGTAACGAAATCAAAGTGGACCTTTATCTTTATTATTACAGTTAACACTTTTATGGTTATTACCACTACAGATACAACAGTTAATTTCAGTTTTTATAAGTTTGTTTTGGCATAATCTCAACTTCTGGTTTGGATGGCTAAACACTATCATAATCGTTTCTTAATTTTTCAGAAATTTTTTGTTTTTGTTTGAATTTATAAATGTTATAACATCCATATAAGAATGATATTTTAAATACTGAATCATTTATTCCCTTTACAACATCTTGAATTAAGAGTGAATCTTCAAAGTCACTTCGAGTACATAACTGCTTCATGACCAAAAATATTCATCAAGTGACTCTTCAAATTTTTTAGATGATAGTTTACGCAGTTTGGCTTAATTAAAAATTGAGCCAAACTTTGATATTATTATATTTTTACATTTTTCACACGTATTTAATTTCAATTCACTTTGAATCAGTAATTTTGCTATTCCTGTCAGGCATCAATTAACAAAAATGAACTTTTGTAAGTAACTTAAATAAAACAGGAAAATATCATCTTCGAAATTTTCAATCCATTTTTCGACATTTTGGAAATAGACTGCTGTGATATGTAACAATCGTGTTCTCGATATCTAAGAAATTAATAGTAGGTTTTAATAAAGTTTCTTAAATTAGGAGTTGTAACATTTGATTCCGTTTACTACCAGAATCATTCCTCGAACTATCACAAGGATTATTGTTTATATCATCAAGTTTATTATTCAAAATATTAACAACACTCGTACTAGATTTATTTCCAGCATTCTTCGTTAAAATTTCAGGCTCATTGTCACTAATATTATCATCACGATTTATATTAGATTTAAGAAAATGTAAGTCACATAGACAAGAATAAGGTCTGGAAGTTAAATCACCTAAGAAACCAAAATTATCATTACAAATAGTTATTGGTTCATTTACAGAAAATACTTTTATAATTTGTAAAATTCTTTCTCAAGTTCTTCACTTTTAATTTCAAAAGGAAATTTTGAAAAATCGCATTAATTCTTTGTCACTTTTTCTATCAACTTCATTTTCAAAAATAAGTCCATGCAAGCGTTTGATTTTCACCGAATTTTCCGTTTTGAATTCCACTTCCCATTCATGTCTACTAATTATTCAATTTTAAAAGTAATTGAAACAGACTCGCATCGAAATGGAATATCCAACTTTTGGAGAAAACAGAGATAATGTATATCTGAATTCTGAACCCGAAATGTTGATATTTGAATCCGGCTTCGGTTCGGATACGTAAACTTCCTGTGAAACACAAGGAATATTTCTGTTCATATTACAGGAAGCTTGATGACATTTTAATGTAACGTTTCGGTTTTCAACAGTAATATTATTCATATTTCACAGGATGCTTACTAATATTTCAGCGGAACTTTCCAGACTTATTCAGTAAATCTATTATTATTTTTAATAAAACAAAATTTTTTAAAGCCGTGCAAACACACTCCTAGAAAGGTGGGAATGCATATTTTTGGGTACGCAATGAAAGACCATTTCTCGGGGGGGGGGGGGGGAGCATCCATTTTGTTTAATCTATGTTTCAAAGACACGCAATTATAAGTCCAAAAATGCCGGAGAAATGTATATTTCAAGATTACTTTTAGTAAAAACTGGCGGCAATGAAAAAATGTCTCGCTATCTGGCGTGCGGAATTACACTGCCAATGCTCTGTAAAACCATTTTATTTAACACCAATAAAGATTTCAAAGAGTTCGTACAAAAATAACTTTTTATTTTAAAACTATGAAACGACACTAGGTAAAAAACTAAGAAAATGAGCGCTTTATCACTAAATATCAATATTTTTCCACGAATTTTTCATTTAAAAATTTAATTTCATACAAAATTGGGTTAAATATATAAAATAATAAAAATTTTATTTTTTTTAATTTATTATCACGGCCCCGGGCAACGCCGAGCGGGGTCAGCTATACTTTTAATAGTAAACTATCAAGTTTTATTAATTCCATGGGTAACATTTGGTTAGTTAAAGCGCATAACATCAGTACAGGGGGGGAGGGGGTCGAAGCAGCCGAATGGTCCAGTTTTTAGCACAAGACGAATGTATTTTTTAAATTGTGAAAAGTTATAATTTTTATATCCTGCGTGAATGATCTTGCTTCATAACCCGAATTCTTTCGAAATGCACTGTACTTCATTCACATTTTTAAATTGTATCTAAGCAATTTCTTTCAATGGTATCGTTAACTTTATTTTCACGATTGACAGTCAAAGAATTCTTCATTAGATTTGTTTGATAAAAACTGCCATAATATTTTACTTGTCATTAATAAGACTATTAGTTTTAATAATAACGCTCCTCTTTTTAAAGAAAGATAATAGTTTTTATCACTAATATTATCTTTTGAATATAAAATCAATAAATCAATAAGTGTGCCTTTCTCCCCCATCATCAAAATTGAATCATATCTATTCATTTCCAGTATTATTCTAAAGCTTCAAAAATGAAAAATGATGGAGCTTCAAACTGAACAAGTAGAAAGATTTATGCTTTGGGAGATTAAAGATTTATAAATGTTTTATTGGAGCTGAATAGGAATTATAAGATAATATATTTTAATTTTATTTTCTGATGCTTGTTATTTTTAATCTCTTTTTTTTTCATGTCAAATTCCTATAAGGCTAAATCGCAAAATTATTGAAAAATAAGGATTTATTGTAGTTTAATAATAATTATAAAATTGTTTTCAACAAGAGCAATACATTAATAACCGTTGCACGAAAAGATGATTTATTTTTATGTATTTGGAATTAGTTTTTGACTCATAGACATATTTCATCGATTAAGTTAAATTTTACAATCAAGTAAGAATTTAAAATAGATGGATTTAACTTTGAGTCGTTATATTAAAAATAAATGAGAAACGTAAAATAGCACATATAAAAATTCATAAAATGGCAAACAGCTGTTTCGGAGACCCTAAATCTCCATCATCAGTGCAAAATTTTAAAAATTCAAAAACGATTCAAAAGCTCAAGCCATGTAAATATGCTTGCGTCTCCCGCCTGCACCCAAGATTGAAGGGCGGTGAGTTTTTCAAAAACAACAGCGGAGTCAAGAAGCACATGTGACGCAGGAGACCAATAGTAGCGCTCGGTCAGACTAGACGAGTTTATGTACAAAGGAGAAAAAGAGGCGAGAAACGATGAGAATTGTTTAAATGATAGGTAGCCAGACATTTGAAAAATTTGGTGTACTGGACATAACATTAAATAAATTGCCTGAATTCTTCCATGTATGATAAGCTTCCCAAAAATCAAGGACGCAAATAAATGAGCATTTCTGAATTACTGAACCCTCTGAAATTTGTTCATCACGGAGTTTACTCAAAGCAGAATTAGACCACATTAAATCAATAGCCATTCACCGGGGTTATACAGTTGAAATCGTTGATTCAATTCATAATAAGCTAATTAAACGTACACATTCCAACGTTAGCAATGTTCACAATGAAAATTTAATTATGCTTCCATATTTTCTGAAAATAAGCCATCAATTATCTAGAATTTTGAAAAGATTCGGTTTTAAAGTAATTTATGCGCCGTTTAACAAAATAAAATTTACAGATCTCAAACATCCAATTGACAGATTTTCACATTTGAGAATTTATAAGATATCTTGCGAGTGTGATAGAATGCGCATAGGTCAAACTTAGCGGCCCCTTAAGGTTCGATTAGGGGAACATAAAAACTATGTTAAAAATTGTGACACTAAACGATCTGCGATTGCTAACCATTGTTTGTCTCAAAATCACAGTTTTAATTTTTCAGAGGGTTAAATAATTCAGAATGCTCATGTATTTACAACCTTGATTTTTGAAAAGCTTATCATATATGGAAGAATTCGGGCAACTTAGTTAATGATATGTCCAGTGCACCAAATTTTTCAAATGTCTATCCTTCATTTAATTCCTTCTCTTCGTTTCCCCCTCTTTTTCTCCTTCGTACTTAAACTCGTCCAGTCTGTTCGGGCACTACTATTGGTCTCCTGCGTTACATGTGTTTCTTGACTCCGCTGTTGTTTTTGAAAAACTCACCGCCATTCAATCTTGGGCGCATTCGGGAGACTCAAGTATATTTACATGGCTTGAGCTTTTGAATCGGTTTTTAATCTTTTTAATTTGGTACAGATCATGGAGCTTTAGGGGCTCCGAAACAACTGTTTGCCATTTTATATATTTTTACTTGTGCTATTTTACGTTGATAATTTATTTGTAACAAGTAAGATTTCTCTGAACATGATGAAAATTTATTAAATAGGGGCAGGCATACACTTTTAGAAACAAAATTCATGTTGGTTTGTTTCTCTATTGGCAAAAAAAAAACAACAAAAACAGAGGGAGACTGATAAATGCTGATCAACAATGAACTGTTTTTTTAGCTCGCAGGCTATCAACGCCTGAGAGCTAATGTGCCCGCCCGTTCTGTATGTACGTATGTGCGTATGTACGTAATGCGATTA
The DNA here is from genome assembly GCA_963931845.1 of Maratus michaelseni. NCBI lineage: Eukaryota > Metazoa > Arthropoda > Arachnida > Araneae > Salticidae > Maratus > Maratus michaelseni. The sequence goes on along the minus strand of OZ007586.1, from coordinate 501,089,148 downwards.
CTCTTGATAGAACTAACCGTTTGCTTTAAATTTTGGTTATAGGTTCCTTGGGATAAGGCGCTTCCCTGATTAGTTTTAGGGGTTCATTGGTTAAGTATAAAGGGGGGACGGGGGTCTAACCCCCGCCCCTTACTTTATATAAACATTTTTTTCATGCAGAATTATCCCATTTTCTTCAAATTGTGTATATAGGTTCATTGTGATAAGGCACTCCTCTGATTAGTCGGGGTTCATTGGTTAAGTATAAAGGAGGTAAGGGGATCTAATCCCCCCCCCCTTAATTTAGATAAATGGGTTTTCATGAAGAATTATCCGGTTTTCTTGAAATTTTGTATATGGGTTCAGTGTGATAAGGCGCTTTCCAAATTAGTTTTGGGGGTTCATTGGTTAAGTATAAAGGGGGGACGGGGGTCTAACCCCCGCCCCTTATTTTATATAAACATTTTTTTCATGCAGAATTATCCGATTTTCTTCAAATTGTGTATATAGGTTCATTGTGATAAGGCACTCCTCTGATTAGTCGGGGTTCATTGGTTAAGTATAAAGGAGGTAAGGGGGTCTAATCCCCCCCCTTAATTTAGATAAATGGGTTTTCATGAAGAATTATCCGGTTTTCTTCAAATTTTGTATATGGGTTCAGTGTGATAAGGCGCTTTCCAAATTAGTTTTGGGGGTTCATTGGTTAAGTGTAAAGGGGGAAAGGGGGGCTCTTCCCCCCTTAATTTAGATAAATGGGTTTTTCATGCAGAATTATTCTATTTTTTCAAATTTTGTATGCAAGTTCATTCAGATAAGGTACTTTCCTGATTAGTTTTGGAGGTTTATTGATTAAGTATAAAGGAGGAAACGGGGGTTTAACCCCCCTTAATTTAGATAAATAGGTTTTTCATGCAGAATTATTTGGTTTACTTTCAATTTTGTATATAGGTTCTATGTAATAAGGCGTTTCCCTGCTTAGTTTGGGGGGTTCATTTGTTAATTATAAGGGGGGAACGGGAGGATGATACCCCCATTAACATACTGTCAATTTCTTTATTTTTCGAGGGTTTATTTCAAATTCTTTGAAATAGGTTGGTTGGTTGGTTGATTATTGACGGCCAATTATCTACACTTGGTATATAGGCCCCAGGAGAGTGCCCTTCGTGGGGGTCTTTCTAAGGGAACCTAACCCGTATTCACGCATGGATAAATCCACGGCTCGAAGAAAACCACGAAAACTCCGAACGATTAGGCCGACGGCCGCGATTGGGATCGAACCCAGCACCTCCCGTCTACCAGCTTCGAGAGCAGAACCTCTCAGCCACAGGTGGGGCTTCTTTGTAATAGGAGTTTATTATACACTTAGTGTGAATAGACTGTAAGATCAATGTCCTCAGTTTAACTGGGCAGTTTTCTCTTTATTATACATTTTGTGAACTAGAATGGCATGAGCGATATAAAAATTTTGTGTAAAATTTATAAACTCTAATTTACTGTAAGTAAAAGAACACGTAGAAACTGGTGTCAAAAAAAGAAGTAAAGGAAGTATTTACGTTTAACACATTTGCCGTATCAACTATAAATAACCTTATATGTACTACACTATATTGCCAAAGGTGACCGGTCACTTGCGATTTTAGACGTTTTGTCAACTATCTAGAAAAATACATGAGGAATTAACCTGAAACTACAGGTGTGTAAACAGTATAGTATAGGTTATATATTTTCGCGAAGATTTTTTCACGAAACCCCATAGGGGACTGTCAACAAATTGAAAAAGAACGAACATCTTTTGGATAACCCTGTAAAAACTAATGTAGCAAAGGCGTTCAAACTCGAGATTATTAATAAGTGGCTTAGTGTAATATACTGTGTTCATTTTTATGAGGATAGCATGCATACTCGTAGAGAAATTAAGGTTTTTATAAAAACAGTCCAAACTTCGCCTAGTTTTTTGCTTATAATTTGCAGAGTTCTTAATATAAAAAAAAGGTCTTTTCAGAAAATATGACAAACAACATTGTACATAATACTCTGCAATCAGAATTAAAGAATAATAAAAATTAGATTAAAAATGAGCAGGTTTACTAAAAAATGTTTCACTGCGCATGCGCGAATGCAATCAAAATATAATATGCATAATGTATTAGCTAAGTATATAGAGAAACTTTTGTCAAAGTCTCCAAATCATAGCTTGAAAATTCAGAAAATTATCATCGATAGAATAAGCTCGAAATCCGTTGTTCCCTAAAGGAAGCAAAAATATGAGGGGTTGTATCCAAATATAGTAGTCCGTGCAATATTGTTTATGCTAGCTTGGCACTAATAAACATATATTTGATACAACCCTTCATCTTTTTGCTTCTTTTTTGGGAACAACGGATTTCGAGCTTATTCTATCGACGATAATTTTCTGAATTTTCAAGCTATGATTTTGAGACCTTCACAAAAGTTGCTGTATATACTTAACTAATACATTATGCATATTATATTTTGGTTGCATTCGCGCATGCGCAGTGAAATATTTTTTAGTAAACCTGCTCATTTTTCATCTAATTTTTATATTTCTTTAATTCTGATGACAGAGTATTTTGTACAATGTTGTTTGTCATATTTTCTGAAAAGAACTTTTTTTATATTAAGAACTCTGCAAATTATAAGCAAAAAACTAGGCGAAATTTGGGACTGTTTTTATAAAAACCTTAATTTCTCTACGAGTATACATGCTATCCTCATAAAAATGAACACAGTATATTACAATAAGCCACTTACTAATAATCTTGAGTTTGAACGCCTTTTCTACATTACTTTTTACAGGGTTATCCAAAAGATATTCGTTTTTTTTTTCAATTTGTTGACAGTCCCCTATGGGGTTTCGTGAAAAAATCTTCGTGGAAGTATATAACCTATACTATGCTGTTTACACACCTATAGTTTCAGGTTAATTCCTCATGTATTTTTCTAGATAGTTAACAAAACGTCTAAAATCGCAAGTGACCGGTCATCTTTGGCAATATAGTGTATTATGGATGCTTTGATTTGATTTTTTTTGACATTATAATATCAAGTTTCTAATAAAATAACATTGTCATGTTGCATTTTTATTTTAGTAAATAATTTTAGTTATCAAAGTGCCTTAAAGTTTACAAAAAAGAAGTATTTATATTTAATACAAAAAAAATATTTTATGTAATACAACATCTAAAAATAACAAAATATTAAAAGCAAATTTCTTAAAACTTTCATTTACGTATCCATTAAAATTATTCCTTAAAAGACCGGATTTTCCAAAAATAAATACACTTCATTTTAAAAAATAAAAATCCATTATAAATAAATCATGAAAATGCGTCTGTAAACGACGTATTCACTTTGACATAAATATAAAAAAGCTATGAAATATTTGAACCCCTTTTGAAGCTTTGGTGGAAAACAACGTTGATGCTTTTCATCTCTCTCGTTAACTTACAATCTATCACTTAAGGTTTAGAAAGAATTTAAAGCTGGCTTTCTTCGAATAATTTAAAGAGTGCCACGTGAAAGGATTCTCTTCAAAAATGTAAGAATTCAATCTTTCCGTTATACAATTTTAACGTAATTTAGCATTCCACTTGTTGAGAACAATGTAAATTTTTAAACAGTTCACTGTTTCTTCCTTTCAAGTGGTACAATGGAAAATTATGCTGAAATTTTATTTAAAAAAACAGTGGCACTCCGGGAGTGCCGACAGAAGTGAAAACTTGAACAATTATATATTTTTTTATATATAATTATATACATATATATATATATATATATAATATATATTCATATATATTATATATAATATATATAATATATAACATATATATATTATAATAATATGTTATATAATATATCATATTATATATTATATATATATTAAAATATATAATATATTATATAATATATAATATATTTATTATAATTATAATATATATATGATTATATACTATATTATATATTATATAACATATTCATCGCGCCGGCCCTGCCCTACCTCATACCGAACTATACACAATACATGTGCATACTTATGTACAAAGGTGTCGGTTACAGTAACAGTGTCACGAATTCAATGGTTTTTTCCCCCATCTCAAAAAATGCCCAACCTGTCTAAAGAAGTTTTCATTTCAAATACACTGTACTGCCAAAGGTGACCGGTCACTTGCGATTTTAGGCGTTTTTTTAATTATCTAGAAAAATACATGAGGAATGAACCTGAAACTGCAGGTGTGTAAACACTATAGTATAGGTTATATATTTCCGCGAAGATTTTTTCCCGAAACTCCATAGGGGACTGTCAACAAATTGAAAAAAACGAATATCTTTTGGATTACCCTGTAAAAACTAATGTAGCAAAAGCGTTCAAACTCGAGATTATTAATAAGTGGCTTATTGTAATATATTGTGTTCATTTTTATGAGGATAGCATGTATACTCGAAGAGAAATTAAGGTTTTTATAAAAACAGTCCCAAATTTCACCAAGTTTTTTGCTTATAATTTGCAGAGTTCTTAATATAAAAAAACGTTATTTTGAGAAAATATGTCTAACAACATTGTACATAATGCTCTGCAATCATAATTTAAAAATAATAAAAATTGGATGAAAAATGAGCAGGTTTACTAAAAAATGTTTCACTGCGCATGCGTGAATGCAATAGAAATATAATATGCATAATGTATTAGCTAAGTATATAGAGCAACTTTTGTGAAAGTCTCAAAAGCATAGCTTGAAAATTCTGAAAATTATTGTCGATAAAATAAGCTCGAAATCCGTTGTTCTCAAAAAGAAGCAAAAAGATGAGGGGTTGTATCAAATATCTGTTAATTAGTGCCAAGATAGCGTACACAATATTGAACGTACTACTATATTTGGATACAATCCCTCATCTTTTTGCTTCCTTTTCGGAACAACGGATTTCGAGCTTATTCTATCAACGATAATTTTCACAATTTTCAAGCTATGATTTTGAGACTTTTACAGAAATTGCTCTATATACTTAGTTAACACATTATGCACATTATATTTTGATTGCATTCGCGCATGCGCAGTGAAACATTTTTTAGTAAACCTGCTAATTTTTCATCCAATTTTTATTATTTTTTAATTCCGATTGCAAAGTATTATGTACAATGTTGTTTGACATATTTTCTCAAAATAACTTTTTTTTATATTAAGAACTCTGCAAATTATAGCAAAAAGTTGGCGAAATTTGGGACTGTTTTTATAAAAACCTTAATTTCTCTTCGAGTATACATGTTATCCTCATAAAAAAGAACACAGTATATTATAATAAGCCACTTATTAAAAATCTCGATTATGAACGCATTTGCTACATTAGTTTTTACAGGGTTATCCAAAAGATTTTCGTTCTTTTTCAATTTGTTGACAGTCCCCTATGGGGTTTCGTGAAAAAATCTTCGCGGAAATATATAACCTATATTATACTGTTTACACACCTGCAGTTTCAGGTTAATTCCTCAAGTATTTTTCTAGATAGTTAACAAAACGTCTAAAATCGCAAGTGACCGGTCACCTTTGGCAATATAGTGTATACAGAGGTGTCGGTTACAGTAACAGTGTCGCGAGTCCAATGGTTTTTTCCCATCTCAAATATGCCCAACGCGCCTAAAGAAGTTTTTACTTCAAATATACAGAGGTGTCGGTTACAGTACCAGGGTCGCGAGTTCAATGGTTTTTTCCCATCTCAAAAAATGTCCAACGCGCCTAAAGAGGTTTTCACATCAAATATACAGAGGTGTCGGTTACAGTAACAGTGTCGGTTACATTAACAATGTCGCGAGTTCAATGGTTTTTTCCCATCTCAAAAAATGCCCAACGTGCCTAAAGAAGTTTTCACTTCAAATATACAGAGGCGTTGGTTACAGTAACAGTGTCATGAGATCAATGGTTTTTTCCCATCTCAAAAAATGCCCAACGCGCCTAAAAAAGTTTTCACTTCAATAAAATGAGCATTAAATGAAAAGGTCAAATTTTTATCGCATATAACATCCATGTACACTTTCTTTTAGCATTTCTTTATTCCCTTCAAAGCCAATTAAATTATGACTTTTATACAAAAAAGATTAAGCGAAGTTACTTTTGTCAACTTTATTTACAGTGAAACCAATCTTTTACACTTTTTAAAAAACATAAAAAATTCATGCTGAAATTATTTTTAACACTTTGCAACATAGTTAAAAAGTGTTTATGACTTCGGTTTGTCTGACCAGCTGTCCGTGCTCTAAATCGCGTGAATAAACTTCGATTACAGTGAGAATTGTATATGTTATTGAGGTTTACCATAGGAAATTTTTTATTGAAAATGTAATATGTAAATTTATAGTCCGTTTAGGCGTATGCACGAAAAATTCAGTTACATTATGTTTTACTGGGAAAACCGTTTGCAGTGTATTTTAATAAAGTTACACTATTTCAGACATGCTGAAATTGATATACATTATTGAGATGCAACACAAGATTCGTTCTGTAGAATATGGAATTAATAGAATTTTACATTCATTTACAGAGACAAAAGAATTAGGTTACATTATGTCCTATGGGGAAAAATCATGTGCACTTTAGTTTTAAAATGTTACACTATTTTAAACATAATGAAATTCATATGCATTGTTGAGGTGCAGCACGAGATACTTACTGTACAATATAAAGTGTATAGTAATTATTTGCCTACTAGCTGATCCGTCCGGCGTTGCCCGGACATCAGTAATTTTCTTTTGCGGTTTCGATATAAATAGTTATTTTCGGCGCGCATTCTGTTCTAAACAAACTTCTTTCCGAACGAAACTCCGGCACTTGTTCTTGCTGCCTATGGCATTGTATAGCAGGCCTGGTATGCAGGCGCTGCAATGTCGTTTAGTTTCAATTTCCACCGCTAGGAGGCGCGAAATCCTCTTACTTAGTTATCTATATCTCAATTAGTTCGTGTTAATTTGAATGAACCAATTCCCGTTGATGAAGATTCCAAACATTTTTTAAGACATTTAGTCGAAATATGAAAATACCCTAGGTCGACCACTTTCAACCACCATATCTCCCACAACCCAACAGCTACCGACATGCAACCACCATAGTGCACGATGGGAGACTCGAGGCTACTACCACACATAAACTCCAGTGATCTGGGTAGTGGTTGCTGCAATGTGAAATATAGGGACGCACACGTTTATTTATATAAATATATATAGATTTACAACGGCATAAAAAATAATTCGGTGACAGTACTGTCAATAAGCGATAATTGCTGGAAGTATTGTTTTTCAGATTCAGTATGTTGGGTTATGCGTTTCCTAACTGAATTAATTTTTAGCTTAAAATTTGGAGTGCATAAAAATCTGTAGATCATATACAGAGCTGCACAATATATTTCATGTCACCATATATGGAAAGTAAATGCTGACAAAAATGTTCAATAGTGTTTTGCGCTTTACAGCTCAATTAATTTTTAGCAAACCATTGTAGAGTAACAAACGATTGCGTACATATACTAAGCTGCTCAAAAGAATTCGAATATATTTTCGATGTTAAGTGCTGAAATTGGGTGTTCAAGTATGTTATGCGTTTTTTTTTAATTGTTTAATTGGATATATTCTTTTACATTATTAAACATTGCATTTTCTAAATTATTACTAGATATCTTCTTTTCAATGTTGTATTCATAAAAAAACAGAAGGTATACGCCATAGACAGAGGGTGTATGCTAGAGGAGTATATGCTATAGCTTTATTTCAGAAATAGAGATTTTGTGGTGTTTCTTTTAAGAAGTATACTGTGTATACCACCGTGTACGCTCAACTACACCCTTGCTTCTTTTACCTTATTACACATTGAATCTTTATTAAAGTATTCTAGAATTTTTGGAAAACGTTTCATAATCTATGCGTGAAGCATGACTTTTCTTTCATGTTTATTTGTGCTGCCGACAAAAAAATATAGCAATCTAGTAAAAGCTCGTTATTGATATATAAATTACTGGTATTGTGTTTTATAGAATTAATTAATAGTGTGAAATTATGTTTCGGTATCCAGCAGTAAAACAAGAACGAAAAATCATGCATCAATCCTACATTATGAAACACTTTACAACACTTTCAAAATAATTTCACAAATTTTTCCGTTTAATAAGGTGAAATATGATGTCAAAATAAAAATTTGGGAAAACGCATAACATACTTAAAAACAAAATTTCAGGAATTACAACAATATTTTGAAAAATATTTGTGCTTTTTTGTGCTTTTTTGTGCAGCCCTGTATATGATCTATAGATTTGTATACATACTACATAGAATGCTAAAATTTAGTTCAGTTAGGAAACGCGAACAATTCTTGAAAATTCCCCTTCTGGAATTTCCGCCAATAAACGGAAATATACTGGAGAACTTTTGTGCTGCCCTGTATATGATCTATAGAATTTATACACACCATGTAAAGGACAAAAAATGAGTTCAATTTAAAAAAACGTGTTTCAGCAACTAAAAAAGCACTTCCAGCCATTATTGTTAACAAATAGTACCGAATTCTTTGTGTGTCCCTGTAAATGAACGATGAATACACAATATTCTATAATAAGCCTCTTTTAATACACTTTAGTGGTATAATAAATTTCAATAAAAAATGTTTGAAATAGTAAAACATACTTAAAATAAACCGCAAATGATTTTTTCCCATCGACCGTAATGCAACGGAATTCTCATGAGTGTCCCTGTAAAAAAAACTATAAGTGCTATACACTTCATTTTCGATACCGAACATGCCATAATAAATCTCAATAGCATATATCAATTGCATGATAATCCGAATATATTTACGTAAGTTAGTGCACGGACAGACAAACAGACGGCAGACAGACAGACAGACAAATCGATAAACTAAACACTTTTCAACTATGTTGGAAAGAGTTAAAAACAACTTAAAATGCGAATACTCTACACATTACACAAATATGACTGTTACGCTTTTCAATATACAGTTAACCTTTACTCACACAAACGTTGTAGTACCTACTTTTTCACCAAAATATCCAGTAATGTTTTTGCTTATGATATTTCTTATTGATTATGATAATTTTTGTATTTCATTGTAATCTTTGCTTTTCCAGGTCATACAAATTATCAAAACTATCACTATTTCATTCAAAAACAAAAATATACTTCAGTATAGTGTATTGCGCCAGTTACCATTGCATGAAATAACACACACTTATCTTAATAATTATCTTCATTATTATTTTCTTTAATCACATCTTCTTGCATAACGTATTCTGTCATCTCCTCCACCGGCATTGGTTCAATGGTGACAACTTCATCTTCAATGCACACGAAATCGTCTATTGAGCAATCAGTCTGTAACTTTTCTCCGGCTGAGACAAATACGTCATTTTCTTCATCATCATTCACTTTATTACTTACCCATCATACGTAGTATAGGGTAAGTCTTGTAATCGTTTTGAAAATCGAAAAATTTTTTTGACGGATTTACACGTTTCAGACACTGGAGATTCCAAAAAACATATTTTTAGAAAAAAAAATTTGCCGTCCGTCTGTGTGTCTGTGTGTGTGTGTGTCTGTGTGTGTGTGTGTCTGTGTGTGTGTCTGTGTGTCTGTAAACGCTCTATCTCCCGAACAAACTGAGATAGAGACTTGCAATTTGGTATGTACTTAGTATGTAATAATGGGAAGAAGCCTATTTCATTTCAATAACCTCGATTAACCGGAACATTTTTTTTCGGACTCTCGAAATATTCGTTCTGATGAAAATAAAAATTTTCGAAATTGTTTATTTTAAGTAGTAAATATAAAAAACAATAAAAAAACATAAATTTTGCATAAAACATGAAGTCGATCGGATAATGAGTTGCCGAGATATTTGTAATCCAATTTTCCACACTCTTCGATTTTTCATGACCCTGTATTTCATCCAAATTTCACTTCAAAGATATATTTTAATTGGAAATTTGACGCTTAATCAGATGCAGTAAACCGCTAGTTAATAGGAGTATTATTTTTGGTGTTATAAGGAAAAACCTCTTTCAAGCAATTCAGTAATCGAGCCTTTTTATGACGTCATCAAGCCACGATTTTATTTGAATTGCAATGCATTTTATAAGTAGTTTACACATTTTTATTTTAATATTTTACATTATACATATACATGATGGGTAAGTATTACGGTGGCCCCCAACGACTAGTTTTTTTCTTCATTCAGCTTAAAGAAGCCAGTTTTCAGAAAACACAGACTGTGAATCCCTTAACCTGCTTCTAGACCTTTACAATATAGTGTAATAGTGTAGGGCATACAGTTCTGATACTTTGGAAACTAGTCGTTGGGGGCCACCGTAATACTTACCCATCATGGATATGCATAATGTAAAATATGAAAATAAAACATGTGTAAACTACTTATAAAATGCATTGCAATTCAAATAAAATCGTGGCTGGATGGTCATAAACTTTAAAGGCTCGATTACAGAATTGCTTGAAAGAGGTTTTTCCTTATAACTCCAAAAATAATAATCCTATTAACTAGCGGTTTATTGCATCTGATTAAGCGTCAAATTTCCAATTAAAATATATCTTTGAAGTGAAATTTGGATGAAATACAGGGTCATGAAAAATCGAAGAGTGTGGCAAAAAGGATTCCAAATGTCTGGGCAACTCATTATCCGATCGACTTCATGCTTTATGCAAAATTTATATTTTTTTATTGTCTTTTATGTTCATTTCTTAAAATAAACAATTTCGAAAATTTTTATATACCTTTTATCAGAACGAATATTTCGAGAGTCCGAAAAAAATTGTTCCGGTTAATCGAGGTTATTGAAATGAAATAGACTTCTTCCCAATATTACATACTAAGTACATACCAAATTGCAAGTCTCTATCTCAATTTTTTCGGGAGATAGAGCGTTTACAGACACACAGACACACAGACATCCAGACACACAGACATCCAGACACACAGACACACAGACGGACGGCAAAATTTTTTTTTCTAAAAATATGTTTTTCGGAATCTCCAGTGTCTGAAACGTGTAAATCCGTCAAAAAAAAATTTTTCGATTTTCAAAACGATTACAAGACTTACCCTATACTACGTATGATGGGTAAGTAAAAGGTGACTGATTCCTTGCCTCCAACGAACTGAAAACCCTCTGAACGAGCCTCTTTTTATAATAGCACTTGAAGGAATGAATTATTCTAAGTCTATAGACTGTAATTTGCTTATGGAGTTCACATGCAAAGGTTTAAGCTGTACATTCCTGAAATACAAATTATTTTGATGTGAAGGACAGCAATCAGCAGAGAGACGATTCTTTCTGCTCTGGGATCCCATTGTTTAATCAGAAGCGTACTTTTGCCTCTAAGAAAGTCCAGATGTCATCAATGCTTTTTTATTAGCATCATAACTACAGGGTATCGTCTTCACAATTTTAAAGCAACGTGGCCTTTTTTGATTTATCAATTAACAGACAAACCATTTCAGAGACATCTGCATTTTAAACTAATATAAAGGTTAGGCAAATGTTACTATGTTTACGTCGATGGAACATTTTTTCAATGCCAGATAAGGTTTTGCCGTGAAAGACATTGGGAAAAGTCCAGTTTAGTTAATGTTAAAAATGTCATTCGGTGCATACACCAAGTTCCTTCAAACAAAAGTCTTGTCAATAATGCATACTTTCACCTTTAACAGAATTGAATTCACCCCACAAAGCTTAGTGTACCACATCGTAGAGTTTTATAAATCTGTCTATATCCATCTGTCTGACGCTATTAGTTCTCAATTCCGGGCTTTTCGGCCACTTTGCTTGTTTTTATTCGAAACATCACGTCACTTATCGGAAAGTTGGCAGCACGTATAGTCTTCATTATTTCCCCCAGCTTTCGATATTTGATATACGTCGCATACTTTCTTTTCTCGCAGTTTTATCGACTTTCATTCACCACTTCTATTATTTTGTCTTTATTTTTACGGTTGAGTTCAACATCTAAATTGATAACCCTAATTGTTTGCGAGTTCAAGACTCGGTTTTCGGTGATATGCTACCTTATTTTTGATTTGTAATTTTTTCTCTGTTGAAATGCACGTTATTTCCTTTTTTTGTGTATTTGTGGACAAATAAAACGTTGAGATGTAATCTACCCAACTGGATGAAAAAGTCCGGGTCAGGATTCGAATACGGAATCCCTTGGCTGAAGCTACCAATGATCTACCAACTCAGCCATCCCGGACGAATATGGCTGAACTAATTCACCTGGTTAACCTTAATGATCATAGCATCTGTTCTGCTATCTGAATCAGCACAACAGAATAAATCACAGGTAATGGGACTTCCGGTTAACGCTAGAAAAGTGATGACACTAGATTAATTATTGACACAATTATTCTAATTGGTAAAGATATCATATGAGATGTAATCTTCCCAACTGGGCGAAAAGGTTCAGCTACATTCGCCCGGGATGGCTCAGTTGGTAGAGCATTGGCAGCTTCAGCCAAGGGATCCCGGGTTCAAATCCTGCCCCGGACTCTTTCACTCAGTTGGGAAGATTACATCTCATATGATTTCTTTATCAATTAGAATAATTGTGTCAAAAATTATTCTAAGTAAAATGTTGTTCATTTTTGTTATAAAACAAGAAAACAGCTTGCTTAGCCATGCAGCGGGAAGATGTAAGCCACTAATAAAGAGAAGCAGAGAGAAAACTGGACATATGCACGGATGAAAGCGGAAGGAACGTTTTGCCGGGAAGACACATATAACTGATAAATAGAAACCGAACAAACATTGCACTTTTGCTTAGCATACAACATGGTTCCGCAACTGTCTGTGGTACATATCAGTTAGCATCGCCATTTTGGCATGACATTTTGTTTGTCCCGGTTCGGTTTACAAAAACAATATCTTCTTTTTGCTTAATAAAAAAAATCCACTTTTTTCTACTCTAGTTTCCAAATATAACAAACCGTTAAAAATACTTTTCTTAAAACCTTCATTCAAGTATTCATTAAAAACTTTCCCTTAAAAGACAAAATTTTAGGAAGATGAATATTTTTACAAAAATAAAAATTAATTATTAATAAATCATACAAATGCCGGATTTACTGTGATCTAAATATAAAAAAAAAGTTATGAAATATTTAACAATTTTTGAAGCTTTAAAGGAAAACAATGCTGACAAATTCCATCTCTTTCGTTAAACTAGAATCTGTCACTTAATATTTGTAAATAATTTAAACTCTTCTTATTTCGAAAAATCAAAGAGCGCTAAGTAAACGGATTCTAGTCAAAAGTCTAACAATTCAACTGTTCCCTTATGAATTTTTGACATAATCCAATATTTTATACGCACAGTATATTTTTGCGCACAGTGTAAATTTTTAAAAGCTTTAACGTTGCTTCCTTTAAAGTGGTAAAGAGAAAAATATATGTTGAACTTTTATTTACACAAGATTTGGATAATGTCAAAAGTTAAAACTTCCATATAATATCCTTTGTTTTAGCATTTCATTAGCCATTTTAAAGCTAATTAACACAAAACTTACCGGTAATTTTTCTCAATTTTTATAAAAATATTTAACACCAGAATTTTTATTGAAAGTTATTTACTTTTTTTATCTAGCTTATGTCTGAATGATTTGTAAGGTAGGTGAGCCAAAGTTGGCTATAGTTAAGCTTTGAGGATTTTTTATTATTTTCTGGTTGTGTGTGTGTGGATGAAGTTTTTTTTGTAAAATTTTACACTTAAATCAAACAAATATCAAGTATACTTTTTGTAAAATAAAATTTAATTACTTTTACAATACAATTTTAAAATTGTAGCTTCTGGGCCACCTTTGGCCCAGAGAGTACCAAATGTGGCTGAAATCACTTTTAATATTGAAATCACTTTTAAAATGTTAAAAAATACTCAGCAAACTCATGATCATTTCTTTCTTTGATATCTTTCGAGTTTTAGGTAGCTTTCAATACAAAAAAGTCCTTCCGGTCTGTACCGGGAGGAAAAGGTAGCTTTCCTATATATTTGTTTTAAAATTTTAGCTAATGTTACACGAAAACAGCAAGTTAAAATGCAAAGAAACGTTTACAAAAGGTTCGTTAATACTGAATTTGAATAAGAAATTCGCCAAATTATTGAGCAATAGCCAAATTGGCTTCATTTATGAAGACTTATTTTGGTCACCAAATTTGGCGGTATTTCGCCAAATGTCGCCAATTTTGCCAATTTTGTCGCCAATGTCGCCAATTTTGGCGCTAACGGATATGAATATACAGTTTTATGCGTATGATTGGGAAAATTATTACAACAATGAAAGAAAATAATTTGCGAGTAATCGCGTTAATGTGCTGTTTTGTTTCAAAATGTCATCCTACCTAGAATTTCAAACTGCTCTCTCTCAGCCATTTTTTAAGATAGAGGTAAACCAAAAAATGCTCTGGAATCCTTGTATCCAAACCTAAAACGTAATTAAAAAATAAATTTGAATTTTTAATTTTTTTGTATATTTATTTTAGTTTTAAATTTTTAAACGGCCGCCATCTTGAAACAAAACGGCGGACGAAGCTGGCCAACGAACTCGGTCGAGACATTGGTCAGCTTAATACACACAATTAGTTTCATCAAAATTGATTTATAAATACGAGCGTTAACGTATGACATAGGTCAGATATATATATATATATATATATATATATATATATATATGGATATATATATATATATATATATATATATATATACATATATATATATATATATATATATATATATATATATATATATATATATATATATATATATATATATATATATATGGATATATATATATATATATATAAAATCAACATTTGAACGGAGGGTGGTTTTGGGGTCTGGGGGTCATTATCGGTGAAAATATATCAAAATTATACTTTATACTTTTTTGTATTGAAAGCTACCTATTGCAGCCGTTCGGAGGAAAGCAGTTCCGGAAATTTTCGATATATTTTCACCGATCATGACCCCCAGACCCCAAAACCACCCTCCGTTCAAATGTTGATTTATATATTATATATATATATATATATATATATATATATGACCTATGTCATACGATAACGCTCGTATTTATAAATCGATTTTGATGAAACTAATTGTGTGTATTAAGCTCACCAATGTCTCGACCGAGTTCGTTGGCCAGCTTTGTCCGCCATTTTGTTTCAAGATGGCGGCCACTTAAAAATTTAAAACTAAAATAAATATACAAAAAATTTAAAAATTCAAATTTATTTTTTAATTAAGTGTTAGGCCTTGATACGAGAATTCCAGAACATTTTTGGTTTACCTCTATCTTAAAAAATGGCTGAGATAGAGCAGTTTGAAATTCTAGGGTGGCTGACATTTTGAAACAAGACAGCACATTACAAAAATTTTCATTGTTGTAATCATTTTCCCAATCATACGCATAAAACTATATATTCATATCCGTTAGCGCCAAATTCTCGCCAAACTTGGCGACATTTGGCGAAATATCGCCAAATTTGGCGACCAAAATAAGTGTTCATAAATGAAGCCAATTTGGCTATTGCTCAATCATTTGGCGAATTTCTTATTCAAATTCAGTATTAACGAAGCTTCTGTAATCTGGTTCTCTGCATTTTAGCTTGCTGTTTCGAGTAACATTAGCTAAAATTTTAAAACGAAGATATAGGAAAGCTACCTTTTCCTCCCGGTACAGACCGGAAGGACTTTTTCTTCTTAATCTTCTTAACTTATGACACGAAAAGACCTTGAAGCACTTTTTGCACACGGTAGTTCAGGTATTTTCTTCTCGAAATTACTAACTTCTTTGGAGTGATCTCTGGTGTTAACAATAAATGGTAATAAGTTTTTTTCAGATATTTATGTAAAAATTTTGAAAATCACCCTTACTAGACTGATTTGCGCATTTGTTTTCTAAGGTGGTCACCTTGAGAACATGCGTATGGTCGCCATTTACACAACATAAAAGTACTAATCAGATACATTTCTTAGAATTGAAGTAAATGTTGTTAAAGAGAAAGAAAAATGCTTCCAGAAAACGTATCATAACTCAAAGTTCTAAGAATTTAATCACGTGTAAATTAAAATAGTGCCTTACCTGGAAATCAGAACGACTACTCCTCAGAAGTGAAATAACTGCATAAAATGTCGGGGGATCAATGGGATCTTTTGAAATTCAGCCACGTGCACTGCAGATAAATGATTGACAATGCAGTAGCACCATTTTGTGATTAAAAATTATATTAATTCTGCGTTTGAGGGGTGGGCTACCTTAGGAACACAAGTAACCTTTGGTTCAACCACCTTATTTTATTTATTTTGGGAAGATATTTCTGGTTCGAATCGAAATATTTTTATTTGGTATCTTTAAAATGACCGGCCGTTGATATACTTAGAGTTAAGGTATGAGTTTTATGCATAAAAAAAAATTAAAGTGAAATTATTTTAAAGTATGTCCATCATATTGTATAAAAATAATTGTAGAATTTTACTGGGGAATATTTTGCCATAGGGATATTTTTAAATATCCACTACTTTTTTATATTATTTTTTTTATTATAATATCGCCTACGTTTATTTTATGTTAGCTCCTATTTTCACCACGTAAAATTGTTTAAATAACAAAACATATTTGATAGTTAACCCGTTCAGGGTCAAAATAGTTCTGTTTCTAAAATATTTAAATGAGAGAATGGCACCAGAATTTACGAAAAAAATTATTTGAAAATATGTAAAAGGTCTTTTTCACTTCCATTATAAAATGGAAAATTTATTCAAATATTCTGGCATCATTCTGACATTTGGAGATTAAAATTAAGTGAAATGTATAATATCCCTCAAGGAATTAATTCTGAAAACATAGGATAAAATGTTAAGGATGCATTTTTAATTTAAGATTTTTCTTAAGTTGCCTCTATGATAACAGAATATTTTTATGTGTGATATAAAAATTTCTCCCCTTTTCTAATCCGCTTTCCAAAAATAATAAACTGTTATGGACATTTTTGTTTAACCTTTCATTCAAATATCCATTGAACCTTTTCCCATGAAAGACTTTGTTTTAGTAAAATAAACACACCTCATTTACAAAAAACAAAAATTTATAAAAGAATCATGCCACTGCGTCTGTAAACGACAAATTGACTTTGACATAAATATAAAAATCTCCGAAACACTCGAACAATTTTTGAAGATTTTAAAGAACGGAACGCTGACAATGTTCATCTCTCTTGTTAATTTTGAATCTATCACTTGTTGTTTTGAAAGAATTTAAACCGCATTTTCTTCGAAAAATTTAAAGAATGCTAAGTAAAATTATTATATCCAAAAATTCAACTTTTCCTTCCAACATTTTACCTTTTGCGCACAGTGTATAAATTTAAAAGCTTTATTATTTCATTGATTTAATTGGTAAATTGAAAATGTATGTGGAATATTTAGTTGCACAAGATTTACATAAAATGAAAAGGTAAAATTCTTAGAGCATAAAATGTCTATATAATTTATTTCTTTTAGAATTTTTTTATTCATTTTTAAAATAATTGTTGTGCGGATACCTGCACTCTCTGTCGAGAGGATATGTTCTAATGGTTAGTAGAATGGAGGAGGTTATAATTTTGTCTCCTCGCAGCGTTTCGAAACACCAGCTATAAACAAAGTCCGCGATTCGGATGCTATTACTGTTCCTACGAGCTCCAATACTGAAGTTAAAGGTATAAGAAAAATGTAGCATTTTTTGTGATTAACAGGAAAGTGGAAACTAATTAGAAGAAAAATTAAATATTACTTAGCATCTAAAACTTTATAACAATAATCTTATTTAATATCTAACGGAAACTTTAATCATTCATTAAATTTAGAAATTTGGAGAACAAATATAAAAAAAATGCAGCATAATAATCTAAAAACCCGCACCTAAAATCATACAGTAAATAAAATTCAAAAATAAAAATATAATACTCATTGTCTTCTTTGTACACGTATTTTATTTTGGTGAATTTTGAACAGTCAAATACAAATATTATTAATATTCATATTTTATAAATTTATTCATTTTAAAATTTATAAGCATTATTTACATTAACATCATAACCTTACGAGCAAATAGGTAAAAATTTAATTAATTCAATCATTTCTAAATTTTATATTAGATGATTAAAATACCGTATGTATTCGCTTACTTTTTTTTAAACTAACGAGCAGCTATGAATAATAAAAATGAGTAGATACAAACAATCTCTCACAAATTTTAGTTGAGGGTACAATAGTTGTACAATAGTAGGCTTTGGGCTTGGATGATGGTAATAGATGAAGAAGCTTGAAGAGGAAATCTGGCGGCTCCGGTCTGTTGCATTATGATGCGGCCAAGCTTTTGCTTCTGTCCAGACAAGCGAACTGACAGGCGTTGTCAGGACCAGTAAAGCGAGTTAACGGACTGGGCACTTTCTTCAGTACTAGCCTGCATCAGTGACGGGTAGGATTCATACTTTGTAAGCCTGCAGTTGTGCATAAAACGATCTCCGGAACGGTTCGAGGCAACTTCATTTTTGAAAATTGTGATTAAAACACTTCGAACAATGCTTGGTGCTTCCATTTTTTTTTCTTTTAAGTGATCAGCCGGATGCTTTCACGACATCCGGATATTCTTTAAGACATCCCAGAAAAATGACCTTTCTAGGTCGGAGTTTATGCTGACATCTCTAAAGCTGCTATCAGACGTACTCTCCTATCATAGTCAATATCAGATATTTCCTTCGAAACACGTTTTTTAAGAGTTAAACTCTCGAAAACGGTCCGTGTGATAGATTGCCTCTCGTAACTTCATCAAGCGCTAACTTGTGGCTGTTTGTACCTCCTACGATAGATACGGAAGTTCAAGTGCCCTTCAGCAAATAACTAATTAGGAGGATCACTATACATCTTTAAAAATTTATACATTTCGTTAAGCTAGGAATTTAATTCGAAATTTGGCTTAGACTATTTTTTGGAAATACTGGTAACTGCTTTCTAGAAATACACCTTGAAATTATGAATGCTGATTTTTACGATAATTTAGTATAAATGGAACTAAATGGAGAAATTCCGAACATTATAAGCTGAGATTTAAAATAGCGGTATTCTGTATGTAAAACATCAATTAAACGCTACGGTTGAAGCTAAAAATGTTAAAATTGTTAAATGTAAGTAGACCCTTACCCCTCTCCCTCAATGCAAGTGTAACAAATAACCTGTTAAATAAAGTTTTCTGTATTAATAGTCTTTATTATAGAAATATATGTCATGTTTTAAAAACCCTTAAACCCAGCTAATTATCATAAAGAAAAATGTGACAGGAAAATGTTTCAAACAGATGGCGTCTGTGTAATTTGCCGTGAATTGGTGGTGCTACATTAGCTTGGCTGTACGCCGGTAACGGCAATCCATATTGAAACTATTTCGTTATAAGTCCTTATCTATGCATCGTTACTCTGGTTTATTTAATGTCTTTTGTGAATATTCTATACAACCAACCAACCGAAGAAAAAAATCGTATTTTTGATGAGAGTTTTTTGTGCATTTTAATTAATATTTCAGTAAGTAATTAAAATACTAAAATTCTGAGGTTCAGGTGCACCAGGAGAGGGTTTGGACTACTTAAATCTAAATTTTCAGGCTTTTAGGTGGGTTAGATTTTACTAGCCATCGCAGACACACACACACAGACAGACCGAAGCTTTCTTTTATTAGTATTGACTAGCTGACTCGCCCGGCGTTGCTCGGGCCCCTGATAATAAAATTAAACAAACCTAAAGTTTGTATGATTTTATATCTTTAACCCGATTTTGTATAAAATTATTTTTTAAAAGTGCTTTGTACGGTGACTGAAAATCCTTTATTTCCACTTTCCACCGATACGGGAGCATTTTGATAAAAACGAACCTCCGACTCTGGATAGTAGGCATGCAGCGCACGTGCTGCAAACTCTTTTAGATCCACCTTCCGCCGCCAGGTGGCGCACCCTGTTCCAAAGAAACAGGGCTTTTACATATGCTCAGAAAATTTCATATAGATATCTTAATCAGTTTTCTTAAAATTCGCTAATTAGTAAAATAATTTCGAATTCGTTCATTTCCGCTTGCAAATCCAGAACAGCAGTTTTTTTCTTTAGCCATTTTGATTTAAAAGTTGGCACTTTCGAAACGATGTTTAATAAGATTATAATTAATATGTTGGGTAATTATCAAATTATTAAAATTCTGAGACTCAGGTGCACATGGCCAGACCTTGGACTATTCACACATAAATTTTCAGACTTCAAGGTGGGCTAGAGTTTGCTAGCTATCGCCAACAGACACAAAGCTTATTTTATTAGTATAGACTAGCTGACCCGTGTAATAAACTTAAATCTCTTAAAAACGAAACTCTGGTCAGGGTCTCAGATGGTTTCGGCTCTGTATACCGGCCATGCTCGTACACTACGGAAAATCTTTTATTTCCCCCCTTTCACCGCCAGGGGAGCATTCTGTTCTAAACAAACCTCTTTCCAAAAGAAACTCTGAGACAGCTCCCCGCTTTCTACGGCACTGTATAGTAGGCACGCTACAAAATTGTGCTGGTTTGGAAAAGATGGGAACATTATTAGTCGAATAATTGAAATAAGGCGCAGTTAGTGAAAATGACCTAGAGGGACCGGAGGGGGGAGGGGATGTTCAAGTGTCCTTCAGGAAATGACTAATTAGGAAGACCACGATGCACTTGTAAAAATTCGTCCATTTGGTTAAGCAGGAAATTAATTACAAATTTGGCTTAAACTATTACTCGGAAATAGTGGTAATTACTACTCATAAATTTACTTTAATGTTATAAGAGAGTGACTATTAAGTTAATTAAAATGTTTAGAATCACTTGCGTTGAAATCGGAAAGATAGTTGCTGAGTTAAGGAAACGGGCATAGTTGGAGAAAAAACCTTGAATTAGGGATCGTGGGCAGGGGATGTTCAAGTACCCTTCAGCAAATAACTAATTAGGAGGGCCACTATACATCTTTAAAAACTCCTTCCTTTGGTTAATCTAGGAACTTGATTACAAATTTGGCTTAAACTAATATTCGGAAATAGTGGTAATTACTACTCATAAATTTACTTTAATGTTATAAGAGAGTGACTATTAAGTTAATTAAAATGTTTAGAATCACTTGCGTTGAAATCGGAAAGATAGTTGCTGAGTTAAGGAAACGGGCATAGTTGGGGAAAAAACCTTGAATTAGGGATCGTGGGGAGGGGATGTTCAAGTACCCTTCAGCAAATAACTAATTAGGAGGGCCACTATACATCTTTAAAAACTCCTTCGTTTGGTTAATCTAGGAACTTGATTACAAATTTGGCTTAAACTAATATTCAGAAAGAGTGGTAACCTCTACACATAAATTTACTTTAATGTTATAGAGGTTTATTATTAACTTAAATATGATGTTTGGAATAAGTTGCGATGAAATCGGAAAGATAAGTTGCTGAGTTATGGAAACGGGGCATAGGTAAAGAAAAAACCTTGAGGGAAGAGCCGCGAGGCAGCGGATGTTCAAGTGCCCTTCAGCAAATGACAAATTAGCAGAACCACTATGCATCTTTAAAGATTGATTCATTTGGTTAAGCTAGAAACATAGTTTGAAATTCGGCTTAGGCTATTATTCGGAAACACTGGTAACTGCTATCTAGAACCCTGAATCTACGAATGCTGATTTTTATGATGATTTAGCAAATTAGAACTGGTTTGAGAAGTTAGGAACATTATTAGCTGAATTATGGAAATAAAGCACAGTTAGAAAAAAAACTTTAAGGGAGTGGCTGCAGGGATATGCGCAGTCAAGTGCTCAACAACAAACCACTAACTTTGATTGTTGGTATGCATCAACTGAATACGGGCTGTGTACTTTTATTAGGAACTTAAATTTAATTTTTACGACAACTGTAATTTTAAAATAGCGGTATTCTCTATATAAAACAGCAATTAAACGCTACGGGTAAAGTTAAAAATGTTAAATTTGTTAAATGTAATTAGTTATGTTCAAATCAGAGCAGTAGATTTGGATTTATTAATAAGAGGGTCAATTAATGAAAGGCCTCCGCCAGGTGGCACGCGGTCAAGTAAAATAAATGTGATATTTAATAAAAAGTCGTTTATCCCACCCCTCCCCATCTACGCAAATATAACAAATGATCTGTTAAATTAATTTTTCTGTATTAATAATCTCTATCATATTAATATATGTCATGTGAAAAAAAACCTTAAACTCAGCTAATTATTTATCATTCATTAAGTCGATAAAATCCTTTAAAATTGAGTTTTTAGCATTTGGCAACGGTTAATAATTAAGTTGATTGTGTACATGTCATATAATCTCTGATACATCGATATTAAACACTCCACTCGCAAAGGATTTATTTAATGACTTCTGCGGAGACTTTATACATCCAACCAACCAAAGATAAAAAAGCGTATTTTTGATGAGATCTCTTTGTGGATTTTAAATAATATTTTGGTAAATAATTAAAATATTAAAATTCTGACTCTCATGTGCATCAGGAGAAGCGCTGGTTATAATCCGTACTTAAATTTTCAGACTTATAGGTGCGCTAGATTTTCCTATCCTTCCCAGACAGACAGACAGACACACACACACAGAGAGAGAGAGAGAGAAAAAAACTTTCTTTTATTAGTATAGATAGATTAACCCTGTGTTTTCACAGCTTCAAAATTTTTAAATAATTAAACATATTTAGGACGAAATACAGAAAAGAAAGATAAAAAACATACACATAAATTTTCACTTTTCGATTTTTGAAGTTAGCTCTAGGTTAACAGAGACAATATCTTCTTTGAGTTTAATACACAAAAAAAAAATGTTCGTATTATAATCCTGTTTCCTAAAATAACAAACTTTTAAAAAGTACTTTTCTTAAAATTTTCATTCAAGCGTCCATTAAAATCTTTCTCTCAAAAGACGGGAATTTTGGAAGATGCACAAACCTCATTTACAAAAGTAAATATCCATTAAATTTAAATCAATCAAATGCGTCTGTAAACGCACGATTTACTTTGACATTTTAAAAAAGCAATGAAATATTCCGACAATTTTCATCTCTTTCATAAAATAAAATCCGTCACTTAATATTGTGAGCGCATTTAAAGCCTGTTTCTTTTGAAAACTTAAAGAATTCTGCGTAAAATTACTTTCAAAGTTTGACGTAATCTAACTTTTCACCTGTTGCGCAGAATGTATATTTTAAACGCTTTTAAATTTCTTCATTTTATTTGGTAAAATAAAAAATATCTGCTAAACTTTTTTTTTTCCTTTTATGCTAAAAGGAAAAGGCAAATGTTTTAGAGCATAAAACATCCCTGTAGTTTCCTCACTTTTAGCATTTCTTAATTCATTTGAAAGCCAAAAAACCTATGATTTTTATGCAGAAAAAAATTTACGTGTTATTACTTTCGACTAAATCTTTTATATTGTACAAAATTAAATCTAGAACCTTTACTAGGGAACATTTTGCATAGGGAAATATTTTAAATTGAATCCTCGTTTTTTACGCTAAAATGCATAGCTGCCAACTTTTCGACTTTTATGTTACCACTAATTTTTTAAAGTAATTTTTACCTTATCTAATTTCAAATTTTGGCTTACAAATTACTATTAAAATTTGGTGTTAGGAAAAACGTGTACAAGTTGGTAGCTGTGAGAGTGACATTATAGCACTTGCTTCTACGTTTATTACAGGGTAGTTCCAATCTTCAAAATGTAAATTTTTTAAAATAAAAACAGAGTGTGTATTTCGAGGCTTGTATTTCGAAAGAATATAATAAAATAATTCAAAAAAGTAACATTCCTTAAGTCTTATTCAATCGCAGAATTTCGAGTAATTTACCGCAATTAAACACAGAGAAGATTACTTTTCGAAATCTGTGGTATTAACTCCACAGAATTCTGAAGAGTGCATGCATTTTGTAATAAAAGATATTTTGGTGATTAATGCAGAAAGTATGGGATAAAAAAGTTAAGGATAAATTTTCACTTTCTGATTATATAAATTGCCTCTAGATTTATAGAAGCAATATCACCTTTATGTTTAATACGTACAAGAACGGAAAATCGTGCGTCAAACACAGATTATGAAACACATTCTAACACTTCCAGAATGCCGTAACAAAACTTCATCGTTTAAAAAGGCGAAAGAAGATATCTAAGTAAACAACTTAGAAAATGCAAAACACATTTGAAAACCAAATCTTGGCAATTACATGAAAAATACTCGAATTCCTTTTAGCATTCCTGTACATAATCTATAGATTTGTATATACACTACATAGTGTGCTAAAATTTGGCATATTTACAAAACGCCTAGCACAATCTTAAATTTACCGTCAGAAGTTTCCGTCAATAGACAGAAATACACTTGAATAATTTTGTACAACACTGTATATTATCTCCCGAATTTTTTACACGTCTTATACTAAATAAAATTTTAATTCAAGAAAAAAAATCAAACTTTCAAAAATTACCATCGATAGACTGTAAGGTGTCCAGTACTTTTGCATAACCCTCTATATGAATTTATTTATAACTAGATAACCCGCCCGGCGTTGCCCGGGCCCGAGATAATTACAATCTCAGAGAAAGGCGTTAACCCCCTCCCTCCCCATACCCGCAAATATAATGAATAATTTGTTCAAGAGAACCACCGTCACGTACATTAACGCGATCGTTAAAAAAAATTACATTTTTCTGATAATTAGAACATAACGAAGACGCTACGCTAAAATAGCCGGCAGATGACACCCCTTCCCGACCTCAATTTCAAATCTATATCTTAATTAGTTACCTAAATGTTTGTTCATTAGTAAAATTTGGCAATTATTTCCTTTCATTTTCGCAAACTAAATGAGAGGGATCGGCCAGAGAAACAGATCTCTTTGTAGTTCAGTTTTTAATGAAAGCCGATCCCTGTCTGAAAATTTCTCGGATCGTTTTCACTGGCGCCAGCAGATTTTTGGCAGTTTTTTGCGTAAATTAAAAAAAAATTACCAACCGAATTTTTCAAAAATCACATAGTCTGATACAGAATATATTTTTTACATATGCTCAGAAATTTTCAAATTGATATCTCAATTAGTTTTCTTAAAATTCGCTAATTAGTAAAATAATTTGGAATTTGTTCATTTCCGCTCGCAAATCCAACGCGCCAGCCCATTTCATTCGCCATTTTGTTTCAAAAGATGACATTTTACAATCGATGGTTAATGAGAATCTAATTAATATCTGGGCTAATTATCAAAATATTAAAATTCTGAGACTCAGGTGCACATGGTCAGACCTTGGACGATCCACACCTAAATTTCCAGACTTCTAGGTGGGCTAGATTTTGCAACACACACACACACACACACACACACACACACACACACACACACACACACACACACACACACACACACACACACACAGACAGACAGACACACAGAGCGAAACTTTCTTTTATTACTATAGATGGAGAAACGTCTTACAGTGTACTAAATATAGTTCATCTGGAAAATGATAACTTAATTATGAAACACCATTATGGTATCCGCCTACGTTTAAAACGTCAATTTCGATGAAAATTCGCATTTTTTTTAATTTGATTTTCTTATAGAATTAACATTTCTGTTTCTAAATCTGTTTTTATTTTTCCTGTGCGTCAATTAGAAATAAAATTAAAGACCTTTAAAAAACAGCTGACGACGTTAATTTATACCGGAAGTGGAGATATCTAAACCGGAAGTGGATCCAAAATTAAGGTTTATTAAACTGCTTTTGCGCATTTTTATAGTTTTTACAGTTAATATTATATTTTAACTGTATCTATAGCACTGCGTCAAAGGCTTTATTTGTTTGTTTTTTTACTTATTTATCAAGTTAAATTAGCATTTTCTGCAAAATTTGATTTTTATCAAGAAAAGTAGACGACTATTGCTCTAACTCAAAATTTTATTATTCTATAACCATGACATTTTTTGAGTAGCTATTTGATAATGTCTAGAGCGTAATGGAGTAAAGAATTGATTCTAGGTAAATAATTTGTTAATATGTAGCTACTTTTATGAAGAATTACACGTAAAATTACGGAAATTTTCTATATAATTGTATATAATAAGCTGTATCTCTTTCAGATTTCAGCATATTGGCAAGTTTTTAGTTCATTACACTCAAGAGTGTCTTATATGCATATGATAAAAAAATATTTGGTTATATGGCATTTCTTTTTTAAAGCCGAAGATGTTTTAATAAAAAAATTCTAAAATATGACTAAAATTCTTCAATTTTTTTAAAAGTTGCATAAATATTTTATATTTTTTCATTATTTTTCTTATTTTGTATTGTATTATACTTAAAAGTGCCAAAACAATACCAAAATTACAGTTTATTTTTTAAAAAATGGCTTTTTAAATAGTCGGATAGCAATAAATATTAATATAACGACTTACAGTAGTAAACTCGAGGATGCTCCAAAAAGAATTAAATGCATAAACATACAGATATATGTATAAAATAAGCAAGTAGAAGGCTATAGTTATAAATTTAGTGGTTTTTAAAGTGTTTATTTAAATTAAAAAGTTCTTTTAAGCTCATATGAAAACTTTAAATCGTTTTCTGAAAAATTAGATTTTCATCGGAAAAGGTAAACGACTATTGCTCTAAAATTTTATTATCCTATAACAAGGAAATTTTTTGTGTAGCTTTTCGATAATGTCTAGAGTGTAATGAACTAAAGAATTAGCTCTAAGTGACTTATTTTTTGATATATAGCTATTTTTATGAAGAATTACACGTAAAATTACTGAAATTTTCCATGTAATTGTATATAATCAGCTGTATCTCTTTTAGATTTCCGTATATTGACTAGTTTTTAGTTCATTACACTCAAGAGTGTTTAATATGCATGTGTTGAAAAAAGATTTGTGTTATATGCATTTTTTTTTTTTTTTTTTTTTTGTAGAGCTGGAGCCGTTGTTATAAAAAGTGACCAAAATTCTTCAAAATTTTAAAAAGTTGCATAGATATTATATACTTTTTTTATAATTTTCTTTATTCTGTGCTAGATTACACTGAAAAATACCAAAAAATGTGTCAAAAGTAGAGTTAAAAAAAATGGCTCCGAACGTAGTCGGATACCTTAAGCAATTCACGCTCATACACAGCAATGTTTACGAATTATTTTGAGTAGCCTTGCATATGATCTATGGAATTTATTTACACCTTGTATTTCGCTAAAATTTAGTTAATCCATTTATGCCTAATGTCCTGATTTTGGGACGCTTCAGTAAAATGGGAAAAAGTGCATTTCACACCACTTTTTGTTTATAGAAATTTTGTGTCTAATTATATCGAGAAGTCCTCGATAAAATAATACACCAAATTTCTATTAAAAAAAGTGGTGTGAAACGCAATTTTTCCCATTTTACTAAAGCATCGACGCTAGATAAATGGGCTAAGCTTAAAAACGCATACGACAACTAAAAACGCACTTGGAGCATTTATCCAGAAGTGCCAAGCTCCCACCAATCTTAAGTAATATGTGCGATAACTTGACCCAGGTGTAGTACGTTTCGCACCAGTAATTTTTTTTAAGAAATTAAATTAAATAAATTTCACGTAGAAACCTTAATTTAAATAAGTAAAGATTCATCACATTAATTTTCTGGTTTGACACGTTGTTAAACTCGGTCAAATAAATCCACATATTACGGAGGATTAGTGAGAGTATGGCACCTCTGTTTATTGTTCATAGGCAGTACTGTAACCGAAATGTTTGTGTATCCCTGTAAATATGCCAAAACCATTATGTACGTCATATTCTACAGTAGGCAGCCTCAATAATGCGTATAAATATTATTATGACTGATATAGTGTAACATCATTGAAATTCTCTGCGTACAATTTTCCCCGTAGACCATTATGTAACCGAATTCTTTTGTGAGACACTGTAAATGAATGATAAATAATTTACATTTCATATTCAACATAAAGCATGTTTTAATGCAACTCAGCATTCAATAAATGCATATCAATTTCATTATGTTCGAAATAATGTAATATCGTTAAAATAAACTGTAAACGATTTTTATCCACAGCTCATAACGTAACGAGATTCTTTCGAATGTCCCTGACAAACGAACTATAAATGCAACACATTCCATTTTCAATAGTGAACACGTCATACTAAATCTCAATACATATATCAGTTGCATGGTAATCCTAATATATTTGCGAGAGTTAAAGCCACTAAGCTCCACAATTCCACGAAGGGCAATATTCCTATTCTGATACATTGAATTCAGAGGTCCACCCAGAAATACAATGCCAAAGAATGTCCGAAGAAAATTTTTGGTAAAACACAGATTTCCTCCCATAGTATGGGGTAGATAGTTTCAAATTGTATTATCTTTAAAAATTATGACGAAGTTGTTACAATTTTCACTGATATATATAGGTTATTGAAAAAAACTACACATTTCCTTTAAATTCATCGCAAATATTTAATTTGATATTAGTTAAAAATTAAATTTTACGTAAGCACAACAAAAAAATATGAAAAATTTTTTACTCATTAAAATATGAAAACGGCGTAAAAATTAGCAAAAATGAAAAAAAGTATGCGGAAAAGTTTGAAAAAAAACCCGTTATTAAAAAAAAAAGGCAGTATTCATTACTTGCGTGCATTGAAAGTGCGATGCGGTTGCGGTAGAAAGTGAAACGATAAGTTAGCCTTCCGTTCTATTATGGAGCTCACAAGAAAGATGTCCATAAGCGCATACTCAGAAAATTTTGAAAAAATTACAGAATATTCTTCTCATGAGGATATATGCGTTTACAAAAATTTTGCTCCGGAACCTCGATATAACGTCCGTTAAAAAAAATGAAAATTTCATGTTTTGGCGATTTATCGCTGGGTTGGTGACACGATGAAATTTTTAACAAATGCGCATTTACGATAAATATTCTTTTAGTAAAAACGTTTTCTATTCTTTATACTGAACTAGTTTAAGTAAGTTTAACTTAAATAAATGCACTTTTATAACCACGGTTTTGCCATGTACATTTATATGTACATCTAAAGAAAAATAACGATCGTATTCTACGGTTAAAAACAAAATTTAAATTGATTAAAAATGCTTCAAACTAAAAATTAATTGTCCTATTCTGAGCACTGTCAATTTGACTTCGATATTGTTAGTACCGGAGACAAAAAAAGAAACGTCTTGTTGCTATGGAAACAATGAGTTATTCAAAATCGAAAATTATAATGAGAGGCTTCTCAATCAGACATTCACTGTTAAAATACACTTAAAACTTATCCAGCCAGCGAAACCGTGTAAAATTAAATAACTTCAGCAATACTTAACTGGTATATATATTATATAAGCTTATAGAAAAAATTATAAACTATTTAATCGGTGAAATTTAAATTCATAAAGTACTACGCATTTAAACACTTATTTTACCAGGAATTTTCAAATACATTAAAATCGCTTGCATTTGGCAAGGAAAAATTTTGCTCGCAGAACTACGAAAATTGGGTGAGAAGGTACCTCTATGCATGTAGTCTTGCACCTTGAAGACCGAATTTGCAATTTTTAAATAGATTTTTTAAATAAAAATTTTTTTGCGATTTTTAGTGTTTTTTCACGTTTCGCTCCGATTTTTCCTCATTAGTAACAGGAATTCCGTTCCAATCTTTTAACCCAATATAGTAAATTTTGTTTTATTTTCAATAAAGTTGATGCGAAATTCGTGAACATTTTATTTGAAATATTAAAATATTTTTGTATTTTATATTATGCATTTTATCTATAGATGTAAGTTGTTAGATTAAAATTTTCAAATTTCATTGGGGTTCTTTAAAATACTGTGCTTAGATCATAATTTGGCTCTGGGTAACAGCGAAAATTAATCGTCGTTCATACTTGCTAATTATACTGTTAAAAAGTCATACGTGAAACCAGAAAATTTATTTCATACACTTAGTTAAGTATGTGTCTTTTTTCAATGTTGGTACTTATTTACTTTCATTTAATAAAGTTTCTGGTTCAAGTAGAATTATTTCGCTTAAAAAAACCAGAAGGTTGGCAAGTACGGTCTTATACGTTACTCTCATCAACAAATAATTTTTACGTCATTATTTTAACGTCTTTAGATGCAATATTACTTAATCTTCCCTGAACACATTTTAACTCATGATTCGCGTATCTTTCAAGAAAGAAAGACCAACGCAAATTTGCATTCTGAGTAAATAAAAGATGACAAATCGAATGAAATAAATAAATATAGGGGTTCCTATTGAGATTTTGAATGTTCGCATAAAAATTAATATGTTTGCGGACCCTCAAGAAAATGTCACAATCAAATTTGTGTAGAAAATCTTAAATTAGTAAAAACAGTTTTTTCTGCGATTTTGGGATTGAAGTTATGACTATACTTCGGATTTTTTTATGTCATGTATATGTGACATGGGTGTCGTATCGCTTACAAGAGAAGAAATCTTATAACACAGTCATTACGAACATCATGTAACGACATTTAAAAATTTAACCCTACATTGCACATTCATGAATTTATAAATTGATTAAAACGTAACTTTTAATAAGTAAATTTAGTTACCATATACCACTACATTTAAATAAAAATATTCGCCTTGTGCAATCTCTGATATTCTCCTCTTAAATATTTCGAATAATTTCTCTTTAAAATTTCCAGTATCTAACACTAAATGTGCGTATGAAAAACATACTTCCAAAAGAAAAATTCGTGCAGTGTAGGTTTTTACCATTAAATTTGTACAATATTTTTTGCCTTATTTAATATAAGAATTCTACGATTAGACAAGGCAAAAATTACGAATTAAATATTCTGGTTCTAAAAATTAAAAAACATACGCATCATTTATGGGACATATAATTGACACCCATCCTGAAGAGGTTAAATTAAGACCAGTACAGACGGTATGAAGTAATTATACAAGGTGTCCTAATGATCGACATATATACTAAACTTGCTGTCATGTACAAAAGCATCTTGATGGAATGCTACAGAGTGATCAATTAAATTATTTGAATTTAAGTCTGACTGCATAGGATTTACCACTATATTGCTGTTTATTGATTAATATGAGTATTTTAAATTATCCGAGACGTATAGTATTTATTTTGCACCTATGACTCTAAGGATCTGATATGATAATTTATACTTAGAGAATTTTATTAGACAAATTATCAATTAATTATAGAAAATAAAAAGTTGCGTTGTGAATTATTTTTCAAGTTCGGATCCTCTTTGAGCCAATTACAATTATTTTTAAAAAAAAAACATATTCAATCCTAGTTGAGAACTGTATTCTCAACATTTATTTTCTGAGAATTACAGTTTATCTTACTGAATTAACAAATTCGATTTTGAAAGGCAGAGTTCCATACCCTAGAAGTATTTATTTGATTAGCCTTTTTATGTTTAGATCGGGGTAGGATCTTCATACACACATAAGTTCGTATTATTAAAAGAATATAGCTTAATTAAATAAAATGGAACAATGGTGAAGGAAGATTGTTTGTTACCTTATATTACTAGATAACGTTGACAGCAGGAGGTGATGGCTGATGCGTTTTCGCTTTTCCTTAGCGCGTACATTTCCATCTATTGGCACACACCCTCAAAATCTGTTTTTAGTTAGAGAGCAGTCAACCTTCTACTTTTCTATCTTTTTTGAATCTGAACTCTCAAAAAAAAATCACCTTTTTTTCGTGGAGCAAAAAAAAAGGGATGGAATCATTCTTTAATTTTCACATAAAATTAAGGCCTTATACATTTTAACTTCTTGAAAATTTGCATGTTTCGGCCATACCTCTGATCTTAGAGAGATGACCATTGGCAGGCGGGAGAAATTTGGTACTCCCCTTGAGTGTTTCATAGGCCCGTCGGTACAATAGCGAAGGCCCGTCGGTACAATAGCGATTCCTCTTGACGCCGTGCTGTGTCTGGGAGGTAAAGATGCTTTGACTTGGGAGGTCTTCGTGCCTATTTAAGCTCTCATAAATAAATGTGTCATATTATTGTTCTGACAATTTTCTCCATGACATTTTTATTAGGTGTAGTTAAATCATTCGTGGGAACGGAAAAACAAATATTTCCTTGACTGCCGTGGTTCACTTTGTTCCACAATTATCTATCTGTATGCGCTGATCCTAAAATGGATCATTAATTTGTATTGTTCACTGTTCACTGATTAAAATGATACCAAATACTCTGTTAATATGCAGAAAAAAAAACCAAATACTTTTTTTTTATAGTGTGTGCTAGTTTAGATCTAGATGGTGGTATTTCTCACCATCATCTCTTCCCCCGACATTAGAAAAAAAAAAGTCAACAGTATCTTTTTTTTATATATATATATAGCCACAAAGTACTCGATGAAAGTCCATCGTCGTATTATACTGAAGATCAAAACTGAAAATGTTTAAATGGAAAAGTCTAGGAACTTGGGATAAGCTGGAGTGTCACTAGGTTTGGAGTGTAAGTAGATTTGTAACACCAGAATAAAAGTTTTACACATTGGTGAAATAAAGCGTAATCAAAAGTTCACTGTTGAAAAATCTGATGAAAGACATGACTTCTTCAGCAAGTTATCATGTGTAGTTGGTTTCAATTTCCATTGTTCCAAAAACATTTATTAAAATTTTGAGTTTTAATAGGTCCAAATCCAAATAAAGCATGAAAATTTGAATAAGCCAAATAATAAAATAAACTGCCCGAGAGAGGAAAGAAAAAAAATTAATTTTATTTTCCACTCTTATATTTTAGTTATTACATACATATAAATTTGCAAATCTTTTATTTTAATTATTACAGGCTAATTAGGTACCCATACGTTGAAACACAATATACAGAATCATTTAAAACAAATACTCAATATAATCAGTAAACTGTATGCATTGATAATGAATACCATACAATAAAAAAAAATTATATAATATATGAAAAACATTGAGAGAAAACACATCTATATAATCACATGTCTGTTATACTACAATCTTTATTATAAACATTATAATATAATTCTCACATGAATTATTTTCTCTTGAGCAGAAAGGAAAACTTCTTTATTTTTTTTTATATATATAAAGAAAATGTTATGTTAAAAAAAATCTTATCATTCTTACTAAAACAATTGTTTTGGAATATGTGAAAAGGCTACTTTTCTGAATGAAAGATATTCTCAATAATAATATATTTTCATAAAGGAAACAGATCGAAAAAATGAATTTTTTTTTCTTCTTTCGATACCAAAAATTTAAATATCCATCGATAAAGTCAAACACAGTACACTTTTAAACTGTCTGCCTTGGAATGAACGGGGTTGGGAAAAAAAGCAGAAGAAGAAAAAGAATAATCTTTTCTCCCTCTAATCCATCACCGCTAAGCGGAAGGATAGAGAATGACAGCTAGATGACCCTACCTGTGGACAATGACCCATCTCCCTACCTTCGGATTCAGTTGTACACGGGGGACGATTTGCGAAATGATAAGCCGTGTATTAGGTATCTTTCCTCACCTGTGAGTAATGTTTACTAAACTCCTGGATTACTGACCGTGGAAAAAAAATCAGTGAAACGATTTGATTGCACGTGTGTCTGTGAAAAGGATTACTCGCAAAAATCCAGCTATCTGTTTTTTATTGTTAAAATAAAATTAAATGTGTGATTAAAATTAAAAAAAGTCGTGTATACCCGGCTTGGATTTAACAAAAAAAATGGGGTATGTAATCATTAAATGTGTATATCTACTTAATTAAAGAGAATAGTTCTATAAAAAAAATCGGTACACGTGGTAACGTGGTCAAATCCGTTTGCATCGCACTATCTTCTCGTCAATTTATATATTTACTTATTTATTTATATGATGTATAAAAACGTAATGTATTATAATATATATATTTTTTTTATATAATATTGATTTTCTAGTTACAATTTAAGTTAGCGAGAACAAACATTGCTTTGCACAAACGAAAATGTGCCTGCAATTGTAAAGTGTTTATTTAATTATTTATTCTTCTTATTATTATTATTTTAAAATATATTAACGTGTAAATATACATATTTAAGGAATGGAAAGCGAGCGTTCGCTTTTCTTTTCTCTTATTTTTTTTTTGTTTTATAAAATATTACATATAATAGTTAGAGAAAAAAAAAGATTAAACAAATTCTTTTTTTTTTGTAAAGTTTGGAAATTTAGTTAATTAGAAATATCTCAGCTAAATGCATTATTAGATGCTCTGCGCAGATAGTCTCAATTTCGCCTGCAAAAACGAGACTTTAACATCCAATAAATTGCTGAAATGATCATTGACATGTATACAACACCTTGTATTATTATTATTTTTTAAGTATGAAATAATTTACCTAAATATTTAAGGTATAAATTAAACATCCAATTTATGTTTTGTAATAATTGAAACGTTCAATGGTATTTTTTTTATTTTTATTCTTTTTTTGTAATTAAATTATCTGAAATGTTAATCCTTAGGGACAACTAATAATTTTTTTTTACTTGTTTGTTTTATAATATGAAATCGTACAATTATTCTAAAATTAAAATTGAAACGCGTTGTTCTAACCAAGTTATAGATTATATCATAAATATTAAACTAAAATAATTTTGTAAAATCTGACCAAATTTTTTTTGTTATAATAATTCAAGTGGATTCGTCAATCCGTGGCTTTAAGCAAAGGACGAATTATTATAAATATTGGTCAATATAAAATGTTGTATTATTATTATTTATATTTGTGTCGCCGAGTGAATAGATGTTGACTTGTAATTTTAAATCGATTAGTTATATGTTTTGTGCTACATATAAAGACTTTTATTTTCACTTTTAGTAGAGGGGGTAAGGTTATACATTAATTTTTTTTTGTTTTGTTATATAAATTAGTATAAAATGGGTTTGAAAGGGTGATACCATGGCAAGGCTGCCTCTGTTTTTATTTTTACCGTAATTATTATTATTTTTTATTTAACGTGCATGTTTGTTCATAACTCCCTCTGACGAGCCAAATCCCTCAGTAGTACACTTTGTAGCAAAGAAAAAACTTGCAGTATCCTCCCTAAACGATCTTTTATATATATATATATATATATATATATACATATAGTAACCTGTTCTCAATGTACTGTAAATAAACAATAATGGAAAATTATAAAATGTGTACTAAACTAAAGAAAAATAAGACATCTATAAACAATAAAAATTTAAAATAAATATATACATATTGCCTCGACAGCAATAAAAGAGAAAAAAAATTTCTCGCTTCCCTATCTAGGAATTTATGTGTATAGTCTGTGATTCCACTTTCGTTGGTGAGAATAATTTATTTATGTGGCGTTTAATAGTCGCTTTATCTGGGAATGCAATTTCCTTTAATAGGTAATTGTTATTCCTAAGCTTCCTTACCACCTCAAATGGTCCCAAGAATTTTGGCTGAAGTACACCTGGTTTACCCACGACTTTTAAGTAGCATTCTTGTCCCGTTTGTAGAAATTTTACTTTTTGGACTGGAGTACTGTCGATGTACTCCGCCATCATTTTTTTTGGTTTTGTAAGGCTAATTTCTTTATTTCCTCAATCTGTTGGACTCTATTTTTAACGTAGGTTTTGACAATTATGTCTTGGTCAGGCAAGTGTATGGAAAAAGGGGTTCTTACTTCCCTACCGAAAAATAGAAGTGCCGGAGAAAATACCGTAGCTCTATGCGGTGTACTGTTATAATTAATTTTAAAAAAATCAATTCTGGTATCCCATTCCAGAGAGTTTTTACACATGGCAACAATTGAATTTTTTAATATTTTATTAGATATCTCACAGAGCCCATTACTGCGTGGATTATTCACGGACGTAAAATCTAGGTCTATGTTAAGAGAATCCATGTATTCTTTGAATAAATCGGAGTGAAAATACCGGCCAATATGCAATTTTATGGATCGCGCCAATCCGAAATTACTAAAATAACGATTCAATACATTTAGAAGTGTTTGTGATTCACAATTGCGAACCGGTACAGCCTTCAAAAATCTTGATGTGGATTTAATAATCATAAATACAAATTTATTTTTGCGTAGCGTCATTGGAAGCAAACCAATTAAATCTATATGCAAAACTGATCCGATTTCTTTATCTTTGATTATTTTTTGTGGGGGAACTTTAATAGTTTGATGTTGTTTAGTCGTGTTACATGGTATACATTTAGTACAATAATTCTTTACATCCCTGTACATCCCGTGCCAGTAGAATCTAGCTTTTATTATTTGATAAGTTTTAAAAAATCCGAAATGTGGTTTATGAGCTTCCTGTATTATTTCAGCTCTAAGTTTATCCGGAGCAATTAATAGTTCATTTGTATCAGAGCCTGGCTTTAATATTAATATTTCTTTTTGATTGAGAGTGAATTTCTTAGTGGTTTTGTTTTGTTTGTCAGTTTTAATTTTGTTTATTATTTTATTCAATTTTTCGTCTTCTAACTGTTGTAGTTTAATGTTTTCATCTGATAGAGCTTTGTTTACCGTAAACAATGAATTTTGCAATTTTTCTCTTGAAATTATATTATTAATGTTCCTCGAAACATAATCAGCAGGATTTTTAGATCCCTCGATATGCTGAAAAGAGTAGTTAAAAGGGGACAAATTGTCCAACCACCTTGCTACAATGTCTGGTTGCTTTTCCAAATTTAAAAAATACGTTAGCGCTTTGGAGTCTGTATAAATATTAAATTTTCTCCCTGCGAGAATATGCTTGAAATACATCAGCGCTTCATGAACCGCCAGTAGTTCGAGTTTGAAACTGGGGTAGTTCTTTTCGGGATCCCTTAATTTTCGCCCAAAATGTTCAATTGGCAGCTGTTCTCCGTCGTATTCCTGTGCTAAAATTCCAGAAATAGCTGTTTTAGAAGCGTCTGTGATTAAAATGAAATCTTTTGAGAAATCCGGGGGTTTTAATGTGGGATTTTTAACTATCGCTGCTTGGATTTCTTTGAAAGCATTTTCTTCTATGTCAGACCATTTAAATTTCACTTTGTCTTTAGTAAGATTAATTAATGGGTCAACTATTTTAGAATAGTCTTTAATAAGCGATCTAAAATAATTCGAAAGACCAAGTAGAGATTTAACTCCCTTCTTATTTTTAGGTTTAACTAAATTTTGAATTTTATATATGTTTCTTTTTGAAGGAGAGTATCCTTCGCTGTTTAGGGTGAAACCGAGAAATTCGATTTCTGACATACAGACTTGTATTTTAGTAGGCTCAATAGTTAAATTATTTTCAATAAAAGCTTTAAGGACTTTGTCTAACAGATCTAACATTTCTTCGAGTGAGTCGGCTGCTAGGATCACATCGTCAATAAAATAAGCGACTTGATCTTCATTAAAGTGGCCCAACACTTTATCAATTAATTCTGCAAACACCGCAGTACTGAGGCGCGTTCCGAAAGGCAATCTTAAAAAGGAGAATTTACCTTGCTCCGTTATGAAAGCTAATTTTTCAGTGTCTTCTTCACGTAAATTTATTTGGAAAAACGCACTGTGTAGATCCAGTACTGTATAATATTTTTTTCCACTCATTCTCCGCAGAATCTCTTTAATTTCGGGTATGGGGTACGCATAATTTTGAAGTATTTCATTTAAAAGTCTATAATCGACCGCCATACGATATTTAACTTCATTAGCCTGTTCGTTTTTCTGCAAAGATTTTTTTTAACGAAAATAACAGGGAAAGCGTAATCAGAGTTGGATTTACGAATGATAGTTGCTCTCAAAAGTTTTTCAATTTCTTTTTTAGCATACTCTTTAACATTGTGTGCAGTTTTGTATGGTTTAGTCTGCAGAGGATAATTATGTATTAAATTAAATCTTGGGACGACTAATGAAGATTGTCCGAGTGTATCGTAATTCTTAGAAAAGGCATGTGCATTATTTAGAAGTATTTTTTTTAATTTTTCTGCTGTGTCCGAGTCTAAATGTTGTAAATTAAAGTCGTCTGATCCAAGTTCTGCTTTTCTCCGTTCACGAACTTGCTCTAAATTCAGATTATTAATGTGCACTACCTGCTTCGTTACTTCCTGACCCTCAGTGTCAACTGATTTTATTTCAAAATGTTTAGAAATTTTGCCAATGTTCATTCCCTTTGTTAAGATTAATTTTTGTTGTGATTTGTTAGTGATTATTATATGAATTTTATTATCCTTGGCAATTTCATGAATTGATGTTTTATAATGAATTTTCATATTATGTTTAATCGGTTCCAAGAGTACTGTATTTGTAGTCGCGAATTTATCTGGATCTAATAGTAATGCAACAATTTTTTTTCGCCTGGTAGTAACTCCGTTGTCTGTGTTAGTTTTGCTGTAACAAAATTTTTGTGCGAGATGCGTTTTTTTTTCTTTTTGCGTATTGTTTCTTTATTTTGATTCTCATTAGAGTTAGCAGTTAAGTTACTTATCAGACTTTGAGGTTCATTTTCTAGAAATTGAAGTGCAATGTTTTTGTTTTTTAATTTCATGGTTTTATCTTCAAAATCTAGGATAATATTGTTTGTTTTGAGGAAATCGAATCCCAATAGCATATTGTAGTTCCGACCAAAATCTTGAGTTGTAACATAGAATGCCCCCGATACAAAAACGTTTTCCAATTTGAAAGTTAATTTAATGCATTGCTTAAAAGAGATTGTCGAATTTGTTAATGTTTGAATTTTTACCTGGTTACAGAGATTTTTATATTTTACGTGTGCATTCTTTAATTGTTCGAACAATATAGGTGATGCCAAAGTTACTGCCGCCCCACTGTCTGTCAAAGCATTAATCTTAACACCATTAATTTCAAAAGTAATAATCGGAAGTTGAGAATTGTCATTACTTTTGACACTAGCAATAATTTTGTTATTTTTTTAGACCCGCAGTGAGACTTACGCGGGTGCCTTGTATTTGAGAATGTAAGTCCCGACTTTAGTTTCCCTTATTGTTACTAGAATTCTGATCATGATCTTTATCTTGTTTATTGTTTTCAAATGTCTGCTGTGAATTATTTTTTTTTGTATAATCATGTTTTTTATAATTATTTTGCTTGTAGCCCCCTCTATGCCCTCTATAATTTCTTCGCTGGTCATATGATCTCTGTTCGTTGAAATTGCCTCCATAATTTCCGAAACTGGGATATGATATCGGCGTAAATTGTTGGTGGGGTGGGGGTGGTGCATAGTACATGTACTGAGGAGCAGAATATTGCATAGGGTTGAAGTTTTGGTGCGTGTAATTTGGGGTTTGCTGAAAGTTTCCCTGAGCTTGTTGGTTTCCCCCTTGATAAAAATTTGGTTTTTCGATTTGAATATTCTCAGGAATTTTTTTATTTTCGTCCACGTAATTACTGCTGTTTTGTTCGTTGCCCTTGTAAAACCAACAATGTGGGTTCGTATGGGATGTGGATTTACAGTACTTGCAAAACCTAGTTGTATCATTGTTAGTGGCATTTACCTTTAATTTTATGTTGTTTAATTCCGCGGTTAATAATTTTATATTCTCTGCACTTTCTACATTGAGTTTAAGCAGTTCATTTAACAAATCAGAATCTTTAGTTTTGGAAATGTTGTTGATGTCCTTTAAATTGACATGTGAATAAGCCTCCTCTAATTTTAAAGCTATGTTGCACGCTGTTTTAAAGTCCGGCGGAGAGTTTTTTCTTACATCCAGACTTAAATCACTACGAATTGATTCCAAAAACTGAGATAATTTGACAGTTTCCATGAATGTAGAGCTGTTGTTAGCTCCTATATCTTGCCCACTTTTTTTTAGATAAAGGTCTGCTGCCGCATTAAATTCTAATATAAATTCGTTCATGTTTTGTTCCGGTTTTTGTTTGAGATTGCAAAATTTCTTTTGCGCTTCTAGAAATGTGGTTTTGGGTTCGAATAATTGTTTTAACTTTGTTTTAAAGGTTTCTAAGTTCTGTTCCACGAACAAATTTTGATCCCTCATCAATTTATCTTTAGCAGGTCCTACAATTTTCGCCTTTAATATAGTTAATTTAGAATCATTATTCAATTCAGTTTTATTGATGAGATTGTCAAATTGTAAGAAAAAATGGTTAATATTTGCTTCCTTTTTTCCATCATAGTATGGAATCAGATTAATTAGGCTATCTGCATTTGGGGTGTCCATTGTAGTAATTTTAGGAGTAGCTTTTTCAGAATTTATAATTTTCTTCTCTTTCTTTTTTTTCTTATTATTATTATTCTTATTATTACAAATAATATTAGTGTCTACAGTTTGATTATTTAATTCGCGTAATTGTTGTCTAGTTTTGACACCAGTATCTATTCTACTAATTCTTTGACTTTTACGCTTATTCATCCAATTAAAGTACAAAAATCATAAAATAGAGAGAGAGCAAAAAAAAATCGTTTAACATAAAATAAAAGATACCCAATGGTGAATTGTTATGCACTGTTCGAGAAATTAATTATATATATATATATTGTTATTATTATTATTATTTTTTTTTTTTTTACAACAGTTGTTGAAAACAAGTATATATAATATATATCATTTCAATATTTGAGCATTATTATGTATTTATTTTATATTTGCTGCTGTTGCAGTATATGTAACACAAGTCATATTTTCAATTCTTTGTTAATACAAATCAATCCAATAACACTTATTATTATTTAATATATCATTATATATTTAGTGAGGTACCCAAAAAGAGTTGCCAAGTATATGCATGTTACAGAGTGTGTATGAAGATTCCCCAATGAATGCTTATTTTTTTTTTTTATTAGTTGTTGAAAAGAGGAAACAAAAAAATTTTCAAAAGAATTTTAAAATTAAGAACATTTATGTTAGCAAAAAAAAATTTCTATTTTTTTTTTTGCAGTCTTAATATTGCATATATATTTTTATATTTAAAAAAAAATTATACAATAACCTAAAGTTCTATTTCTAAAATTAAATTAATATATTAAAATAATTTAGAAAGAGGTAACGGTACCACTTCTAATTCTGTAAACCCTATGATGGAATGCTACAGAGTGATCAATTAAATTATTTGAATTTAAGTCTGACTGCATAGGATTTACCACTATATTGCTGTTTATTGATTAATATGAGTATTTTAAATTATCCGAGACGTATAGTATTTATTTTGCACCTATGACTCTAAGGATCTGATATGATAATTTATACTTAGAGAATTTTATTAGACAAATTATCAATTAATTATAGAAAAGAAAAAGTTGTGTTGTGAATTATTTTTGAAGTTCGGATCCTCTTTGAGCCAATTACAATTATTTTTAAAAAAAAACATATTCAATCCTAGTTGAGAACTGTATTCTCAACATTTATTTTCTGAGAATTACAGTTTATCTTACTGAATTAACAAATTCGATTTTGAAAGGCAGAGTTCCATACCCTAGAAGTATTTATTTGATTAGCCTTTTTATGTTTAGATCGGGGTAGGATCTTCATACACACATAAGTTCGTATTATTAAAAGAATATAGCTTAATTAAATAAAATGGAACAATGGTGAAGGAAGATTGTTTGTTACCTTATATTACTAGATAACGTTGACAGCAGGAGGTGATGGCTGATGCGTTTTCGCTTTTCCTTAGCGCGTACATTTCCATCTATTGGCACACACCCTCAAAATCTGTTTTTAGTTAGAGAGCAGTCAACCTTCTACTTTTCCATCTTTTTTGAATCTGAACTCTCAAAAAAAAAATCACCTTTTTTAAGTGGAGCAAAAAAAAAGGGATGGAATCATTCTTCCCTTTTCACATAAAATTAAGGCCTTATACATTTTAACTTCTTGAAAATTTGCATGTTTCGGCCATACCTCTGATCTTAGAGAGATGACCATTGGCAGGCGGGAGAAATTTGGTACTCCCCTTGAGTGTTTCATAGGCCCGTCGGTACAATAGCGAAGGCCCGTCGGTACAATAGCGATTCCTCTTGACGCCGTGCTGTGTCTGGGAGGTAAAGATGCTTTGACTTGGGAGGTCTTCGTGCCTATTTAAGCTCTCATAAATAAATGTGTCATATTATTGTTCTGACAATTTTCTCCATGACATTTTTATTAGGTGTAGTTAAATCATTCGTGGGAATGGAAAAACAAATATTTCCTTGACTGCCGTGGTTCACTTTGTTCCACAATTATCTATCTGTATGCGCTGATCCTAAAATGGATCATTAATTTGTATTGTTCGCTGTTCACTGATTAAAATGATACCAAATACTCTGTTAATATGCAGAAAAAAAAC
Source organism: Maratus michaelseni (assembly GCA_963931845.1). NCBI lineage: Eukaryota > Metazoa > Arthropoda > Arachnida > Araneae > Salticidae > Maratus > Maratus michaelseni. Next base: position 501,046,741 of record OZ007586.1, on the reverse strand, counting down.
CAAATACTTTTTTTTTTATAGTGTGTGCTAGTTTAGATCTAGATGGTGGTATTTCTCACCATCATCTCTTCCCCCGACATTAGAAAAACTAGTCGTTGGGGGCCACCGTAATACTTACCCATCATGGATATGCATAATGTAAAATATTAAAATAAAAATGTGTAAACTACTTATAAAATGCATTGCAATTCAAATAAAATCGTGGCTTGATGACGTCACAAACTTTAAAGGCTCGATTACTGAATTGCTTGAAAGAAACATCCTTATAACTCCAAAAATAATAATCCTATTAACTAGCGGTTTATTGCATCTGATTAGGCGTCAAATTTCTAATTAAAATATATCTTTGAAGTGAAATTTGGATGAAATACAGGGTCATGAAAAATCGAAGAGTGTGGAAAACAGGATTCCAAATATCTCGGCAACTAATTATCCGATCGACTTCATGCTTTATTCAAAATTTGTTTTTTTATTGTCTTTTATATTCATTTCTTAAAATACACAATTTCGAAAATTTTTATATACCTTTCATCAGAACGAATATTTCGAGAGTCCGAAAAAAATTGTTCCGGTTAATCGAGGTTATTGAAATGAAATAGGCTTCTTCCCATTATTACATACTAAGTACATACCAAATTGCAAGTCTCTATCTCAATTTTTTCGGGAGATAGAGCGTTTACAGACACACACACACACAGACACACAGACACACAGACGGACGGCAAAATTTTTTTTCTAAAAATATGTTTTTCGGAATCTCCAGTGTCTGAAACGTGTAAATCCGTCAAAAAAAATTTTTCGATTTTCAAAACGATTACAAGACTTACCCTATACTACGTGTGATGGGTAAGTAAAAAAAGTCAACAGTATCTTTTTTTTTATATATATATATAGCCACAAAGTACTCGATGAAAGTCCATCGTCGTATTATACTGAAGATCAAAACTGAAAATGTTTAAATGGAAAAGTCTAGGAACTTGGGATAAGCTGGAGTGTCACTAGGTTTGGAGTGTAAGTAGATTTGTAACACCAGAATAAAAGTTTTACACATTGGTGAAATAAAGCGTAATCAAAAGTTCACTGTTGAAAAATCTGATGAAAGACATGACTTCTTCAGCAAGTTATCATGTGTAGTTGGTTTCAATTTCCATTGTTCCAAAAACATTTATTAAAATTTTGAGTTTTAATAGGTCCAAATCCAAATAAAGCATGAAAATTTGAATAAGCCAAATAATAAAATAAAGTACCCGAGAGAGGAAAGAAAAAAAATTAATTTTATTTTCCACTCTTATATTTTAGTTATTACATACATATAAATTGGCAAATCTTTTATTTTAATTATTACAGGCTAATTAGGTACCCATACGTTGAAACACAATATACAGAATCATTTAAAACAAATACTCAATATAATCAGTAAACTGTATGCATTGATAATGAATACCATACAATAAAAAAAATTATATAATATATGAAAACATTGAGAGAAAACACATCTATATAATCACATGTCTGTTGTACTACAATCTTTATTATAAACATTATAATATAATTCTCACATGAATTATTTTCTCTTGAGCAGAAAGGAAAACTTCTTTATTTTTTTTTATATATATAAAGAAAATGTTATGTTAAAAAAAAATCTTATCATTCTTACTAAAACAATTGTTTTGGAATATGTGAAAAGGCTACTTTTCTGAATGAAAGATAGTCTCAATAATAATATATTTTCATAAAGGAAACAGATCGAAAAAATGAATTTTTTTTTCTTCTTTCGATACCAAAAATTTAAATATCCATCGATAAAGTCAAACACAGTACACTTTTAAACTGTCTGCCTTGGAATGAACGGGGTTGGGAAAAAAAAAGCAGAAGAAGAAAAAGAATAATCTTGTCTCCCTCTAATCCATCACCGCTAAGCGGAAGGATAGAGAATGACAGCTAGATGACCCTACCTGTGGACAATGACCCATCTCCCTACCTTCGGATTCAGTTGTACACGGGGGACGATTTGCGAAATGATAAGCCGTGTATTAGGTATCTTTCCTCACCTGTGGGTAATGTTTACTAAACTGCTGGATTACTGACCGTGGAAAAAAAAATCAGTGAAACGATTGGATTGCACGTGTGTCTGTGAAAAGGATTACTCGCAAAAATCCAGCTATCTGTTTTTTATTGTTAAAATAAAATTAAATGTGTGATTAAAATTTAAAAAAGTCGTGTATACCCGGCTTGGATTTAACAAAAAAAATGGGGTATGTAATCATTAAATGTGTATATCTACTTAATTACAGAGAATAGTTCTATAAAAAAAAAATCGGTACACGTGGTAACGTGGTCAAATCCGTTTGCATCGCACTATCTTCTCGTCAATTTATATATTTACTTATTTATTTATATGATGTATAAAAACGTAATGTATTATAATATATATATTTTTTTTTATATAATATAGATTTTCTAGTTACAATTTAAGTTAGCGAGAACAAACATTGCTTTGCACAAACGAAAATGTGCCTGCAATTGTAAAGTGTTTATTTAATTATTTATTCTTCTTATTATTATTATTTTAAAATATATTAACGTGTAAATATACATATTTAAGGAATGGAAAGCGAGCGTTCGCTTTTCTTTTCTCTTATTTTTTTTTGTTTTATAAAATATTACATATAATAGTTAGAGAAAAAAAAAGATTAAACAAATTCTTTTTTTTGTAAAGTTTGGAAATTTAGTTAATTAGAAATATCTCAGCTAAATGCATTATTAGATGCTCTGCGCAGATAGTCTCAATTTCGCCTGCAAAACGAGACTTTAACATCCAATAAATTGCTGAAATGATCATTGACATGTATACAACACCTTGTATTATTATTATTTTTTAAGTATGAAATAATTTACCTAAATATTTAAGGTATAAATTAAACATCCAATTTATGTTTTGTAATAATTGAAACGTTCAATGGTATTTTTTTTATTTTTATTCTTTTTTTGTAATTAAATTATCTGAAATGTTAATCCTTAGGGACAACTAATAATTTTTTTTTACTTGTTTGTTTTATAATATGAAATCGTACAATTATTCTAAAATTAAAATTGAAACGCGTTGTTCTAACCAAGTTATAGATTGTATCATAAATATTAAACTAAAATAATTTTGTAAAATCTGACCAAATTTTTTTTGTTATAATAATTCAAGTGGATTCGTCAATCCGTGGCTTTAAGCAAAGGACGAATTATTATAAATATTGGTCAATATAAAATGTTGTATTATTATTATTTATATTTGTGTCGCCGAGTGAATAGATGTTGACTTGTAATTTTAAATCGATTAGTTATATGTTTTGTGCTACATATAAAGACTTTTATTTTCACTTTTAGTAGAGGGGGTAAGGTTATATATTAATTTTTTTTTGTTTTGTTATATAAATTAGTATAAAATGGGTTTGAAAGGGTGATACCATGGCAAGGCTGCCTCTGTTTTGTAAGGCTAATTTCTTTATTTCCTCAATCTGTTGGACTCTATTTTTAACGTAGGTTTTGACAATTATGTCTTGGTCAGGCAAGTGTATGGAAAAAGGGGTTCTTACTTCCCTACCGAAAAATAGAAGTGCCGGAGAAAATACCGTAGCTCTATGCGGTGTACTGTTATAATTAATTTTAAAAAAATCAATTCTGGTATCCCATTCCAGAGAGTTTTTACACATGGCAACAATTGAATTTTTTAATATTTTATTAGATATCTCATAGAGCCCATTACTGCGTGGATTATTCACGGACGTAAAATCTAGGTCTATGTTAAGAGAATCCATGTATTCTTTGAATAAATCGGAGTGAAAATACCGGCCAATATGCAATTTTATGGATCGCGCCAATCCGAAATTACTAAAATAACGATTCAATACATTTAGAAGTGTTTGTGATTCACAATTGCGAACCGGTACAGCCTTCAAAAATCTTGATGTGGATTTAATAATCATAAATACAAATTTATTTTTGCGTAGCGTCATTGGAAGCAAACCAATTAAATCTATATGCAAAACTGATCCGATTTCTTTATCTTTGATTATTTTTTGTGGGGGAACTTTAATAGTTTGATGTTGTTTAGTCGTGTTACATGGTATACATTTAGAACAATAATTCTTTTTATCCCTGTACATCCCGTGCCAGTAGAATCTAGCTTTTATTATTTGATAAGTTTTAAAAAATCCGAAATGTGGTTTATGAGCTTCCTGTATTATTTCAGCTTTAAGTTTATCCGGAGCAATTAATAGTTCATTTGTATCAGAGCCTGGCTTTAATATTAATATTTCTTTTTGATTGAGAGTGAATTTCTTAGTGGTTTTGTTTTGTTTGTCAGTTTTAATTTTGTTTATTATTTTATTCCATTTTTCGTCTTCTAACTGTTGTAGTTTAATGTTTTCATCTGATAGAGCTTTGTTTACCGTAAACAATGAATTTTGCAATTTTTCTCTTGAAATTATATTATTAATGTTCCTCGAAACATAATCAGCAGGATTTTTAGATCCCTCGATATGCTGAAAAGAGTAGTTAAAAGGGGACAAATTGTCCAACCACCTTGCTACAATGTCTGGTTGCTTTTCCAAATTTAAAAAATACGTTAGCGCTTTGGAGTCTGTATAAATATTAAATTTTCTCCCTGCGAGAATATGCTTGAAATACATCAGCGCTTCATGAACCGCCAGTAGTTCGAGTTTGAAACTGGGGTAGTTCTTTTCGGGATCCCTTAATTTTCGCCCAAAATGTTCAATTGGCAGCTGTTCTCCGTCGTATTCCTGTGCTAAAATTCCAGAAATAGCTGTTTTAGAAGCGTCTGTGATTAAAATGAAATCTTTTGAGAAATCCGGGGGTTTTAATGTGGGATTTTTAACTATCGCTGCTTGGATTTCTTTGAAAGCATTTTCTTCTATGTCAGACCATTTAAATTTCACTTTGTCTTTAGTAAGATTAATTAATGGGTCAACTATTTTAGAATAGTCTTTAATAAGCGATCTAAAATAATTCGAAAGACCAAGTAGAGATTTAACTCCCTTCTTATTTTTAGGTTTAACTAAATTTTGAATTTTATATATGTTTCTTTTTGAAGGAGAGTATCCTTCGCTGTTTAGGGTGAAACCGAGAAATTCGATTTCTGACATACAGACTTGTATTTTAGTAGGCTCAATAGTTAAATTATTTTCAATAAAAGCTTTAAGGACTTTGTCTAACAGATCTAACATTTCTTCGAGTGAGTCGGCTGCTAGGATCACATCGTCAATAAAATAAGCGACTTGATCTTCATTAAAGTGGCCCAACACTTTATCAATTAATTCTGCAAACACCGCAGTACTGAGGCGCGTTCCGAAAGGCAATCTTAAAAAGGAGAATTTACCTTGCTCCGTTATGAAAGCTAATTTTTCAGTGTCTTCTTCACGTAAATTTATTTGGAAAAACGCACTGTGTAGATCCAGTACTGTATAATATTTTTTTCCACTCATTCTCCGCAGAATCTCTTTAATTTCGGGTATGGGGTACGCATAATTTTGAAGTATTTCATTTAAAAGTCTATAATCGACCGCCATACGATATTTAACTTCATTAGCCTGTTCGTTTTTCTGCAAAGATTTTTTTTAACGAAAATAACAGGGAAAGCGTAATCAGAGTTGGATTTACGAATGATAGTTGCTCTCAAAAGTTTTTCAATTTCTTTTTTAGCATACTCTTTAACATTATGTGCAGTTTTGTATGGTTTAGTCTGCAGAGGATAATTATGTATTAAATTAAATCTTGGGACGACTAATGAAGATTGTCCGAGTGTATCGTAATTCTTAGAAAAGGCATGTGCATTATTTAGAAGTATTTTTTTTAATTTTTCTGCTGTGTCCGAGTCTAAATGTTGTAAATTAAAGTCGTCTGATCTAAGTTCTGCTTTTCTCCGTTCACGAACTTGCTCTAAATTCAGATTATTAATGTGCACTACCTGCTTCGTTACTTCCTGACCCTCAGTGTCAACTGATTTTATTTCAAAATGTTTAGAAATTTTGCCAATGTTCATTCCCTTTGTTAAGATTAATTTTTGTTGTGATTTGTTAGTGATTATTATATGAATTTTATTATCCTTGGCAATTTCATGAATTGATGTTTTATAATGAATTTTCATATTATGTTTAATCGGTTCCAAGAGTACTGTATTTGTAGTCGCGAATTTATCTGGATCTAATAGTAATGCAACAATTTTTTTTCGCCTGGTAGTAACTCCGTTGTCTGTGTTAGTTTTGCTGTAACAAAATTTTTGTGCGAGATGCGTTTTTTTTTCTTTTTGCGTATTGTTTCTTTATTTTGATTCTCATTAGAGTTAGCAGTTAAGTTACTTATCAGACTTTGAGGTTCATTTTCTAGAAATTGAAGTGCAATGTTTTTGTTTTTTAATTTCATGGTTTTATCTTCAAAATCTAGGATAATATTGTTTGTTTTGAGGAAATCGAATCCCAATAGCATATTGTAGTTCCGACCAAAATCTTGAGTTGTAACATAGAATGCCCCCGATACAAAAACGTTTTCCAATTTGAAAGTTAATTTAATGCATTGCTTAAAAGAGATTGTCGAATTTGTTAATGTTTGAATTTTTACCTGGTTACAGAGATTTTTATATTTTACGTGTGCATTCTTTAATTGTTCGAACAATATAGGTGATGCCAAAGTTACTGCCGCCCCACTGTCTGTCAAAGCATTAATCTTAACACCATTAATTTCAAAAGTAATAATCGGAAGTTGAGAATTGTCATTACTTTTGACACTAGCAATAATTTTGTTATTTTTTTTAGACCCGCAGTGAGACTTACGCGGGTGCCTTGTATTTGAGAATGTAAGTCCCGACTTTAGTTTCCCTTATTGTTACTAGAATTCTGATCATGATCTTTATCTTGTTTATTGTTTTCAAATGTCTGCTGTGAATTATTTTTTTTTGTATAATCATGTTTTTTATAATTATTTTGCTTGTAGCCCCCTCTATGCCCTCTATAATTTCTTTGCTGGTCATATGATCTCTGTTCGTTGAAATTGCCTCCATAATTTCCGAAACTGGGATATGATATCGGCGTAAATTGTTGGTGGGGTGGGGGTGGTGCATAGTACATGTACTGAGGAGCAGAATATTGCATAGGGTTGAAGTTTTGGTGCGTGTAATTTGGGGTTTGCTGAAAGTTTCCCTGAGCTTGTTGGTTTCCCCCTTGATAAAAATTTGGTTTTTCGATTTGAATATTCTCAGGAATTTTTTTATTTTCGTCCACGTAATTACTGCTGTTTTGTTCGTTGCCCTTGTAAAACCAACAATGTGGGTTCGTATGGGATGTGGATTTACAGTACTTGCAAAACCTAGTTGTATCATTGTTAGTGGCATTTACCTTTAATTTTATGTTGTTTAATTCCGCGGTTAATAATTTTATATTCTCTGCACTTTCTACATTGAGTTTAAGCAGTTCATTTAACAAATCAGAATCTTTAGTTTTGGAAATGTTGTTGATGTCCTTTAAATTGACATGTGAATAAGCCTCCTCTAATTTTAAAGCTATGTTGCACGCTGTTTTAAAGTCCGGCGGAGAGTTTTTTCTTACATCCAGACTTAAATCACTACGAATTGATTCCAAAAACTGAGATAATTTGACCATTTCCATGAATGTAGAGCTGTTGTTAGCTCCTATATCTTGCCCACTTTTTTTTAGATAAAGGTCTGCTGTCGCATTAAATTCTAATATAAATTCGTTCATGTTTTGTTCCGGTTTTTGTTTGAGATTGCAAAATTTCTTTTGCGCTTCTAGAAATGTGGTTTTGGGTTCGAATAATTGTTTTAACTTTGTTTTAAAGGTTTCTAAGTTCTGTTCCACGAACAAATTTTGATCCCTCATCAATTTATCTTTAGCAGGTCCTACAATTTTCGCCTTTAATATAGTTAATTTAGAATCATTATTCAATTCAGTTTTATTGATGAGATTGTCAAATTGTAAGAAAAAATGGTTAATATTTGCTTCCTTTTTTCCATCATAGTATGGAATCAGATTAATTAGGCTATCTGCATTTGGGGTGTCCATTGTAGTAATTTTAGGAGTAGCTTTTTCAGAATTTATAATTTTCTTCTCTTTCTTTTTTTTCTTCTTATTATTATTCTTATTATTACAAATAATATTAGTGTCTACAGTTTGATTATTTAATTCGCGTAATTGTTGTCTAGTTTTGACACCAGTATCTATTCTACTAATTCTTTGACTTTTACGCTTATTCATCCAATTAAAGTACAAAAATCATAAAATAGAGAGAGAGCAAAAAAAAAAATCGTTTAACATAAAATAAAAGATACCCAATGGTGAATTGTTATGCACTGTTCGAGAAATTAATTATATATATATATATTGTTATTATTATTATTATTATTATTTTTTTACAACAGTTGTTGAAAACAAGTATATATAATATATATCATTTCAATATTTGAGCATTATTATGTATTTATTTTATATTTGCTGCTGTTGCAGTATATGTAACACAAGTCATATTTTCAATTCTTTGTTAATACAAATCAATCCAATAACACTTATTATTATTTAATATATCATTATATATTTAGTGAGGTACCCAAAAAGAGTTGCCAAGTATATGCATGTTACAGAGTGTGTATGAAGATTCCCCAATGAATGCTTAAATTTTTTTTTTATTAGTTGTTGAAAAGAGGAAACAAAAAAAATTTCAAAAGAATTTTAAAATTAAGAACATTTATGTTAGCAAAAAAATTTTTTTTTTTTTTTTTTTTTTGCAGTCTTAATATTGCATATATATTTTTATATTTAAAAAAAAATTATACAATAACCTAAAGTTCTATTTCTAAAATTAAATTAATATATTAAAATAATTTAGAAAGAGGTAACGGTACCACTTCTAATTCTGTAAACCCTATCATGGAATGCTACAGAGTGATCAATTAAATTATTTGAATTTAAGTCTGACTGCATAGGATTTACCACTATATTGCTGTTTATTGATTAATATGAGTGTTTTAAATTATCCGAGACGTATAGTATTTATTTTGCACCTATGACTCTAAGGATCTGATATGATAATTTATACTTAGAGAATTTTATTAGACAAATTATCAATTAATTATAGAAAAGAAAAAGTTGCGTTGTGAATTATTTTTGAAGTTCGGATCCTCTTTGAGCCAATTACAATTATTTTAAAAAAAAAACATATTCAATCATAGTTGAGAACTGTATTCTCAACATTTATTTTCTGAGAATTACAGTTTATCTTACTGAATTAACAAATTCGATTTTGAAAGGCAGAGTTCCATACCCTAGAAGTATTTATTTGATTAGCCTTTTTATGTTTAGATCGGGGTAGGATCTTCATACACACATAAGTTCGTATTATTAAAAGAATATAGCTTAATTAAATAAAATGGAACAATGGTGAAGGAAGATTGTTTGTTACCTTATATTACTAGATAACGTTGACAGCAGGAGGTGATGGCTGATGCGTTTTCGCTTTTCCTTAGCGCGTACATTTCCATCTATTGGCACACACCCTCAAAATCTGTTTTTAGTTAGAGAGCAGTCAACCTTCTACTTTTCCATCTTTTTTGAATCTGAACTCTCAAAAAAAATCACCTTTTTTAAGTGGAGCAAAAAAAAGGGATGGAATCATTCTTCCTTTTCACATAAAATTAAGGCCTTATACATTTTAACTTCTTGAAAATTTGCATGTTTCGGCCATACCTCTGATCTTAGAGAGATGACCATTGGCAGGCGGGAGAAATTTGGTACTCCCCTTGAGTGTTTCATAGGCCCGTCGGTACAATAGCGAAGGCCCGTCGGTACAATAGCGATTCCTCTTGACGCCGTGCTGTGTCTGGGAGGTAAAGATGCTTTGACTTGGGAGGTCTTCGTGCCTATTTAAGCTCTCATAAATAAATGTGTCATATTATTGTTCTGACAATTTTCTCCATGACATTTTTATTAGGTGTAGTTAAATCATTCGTGGGAACGGAAAAACAAATATTTCCTTGACTGCCGTGGTTCACTTTGTTCCACAATTATCTATCTGTATGCGCTGATCCTAAAATGGATCATTAATTTGTATTGTTCACTGTTCACTGATTAAAATGATACCAAATACTCTGTTAATATGCAGAAAAAAAACCAAATACTTTTTTTTTTATAGTGTGTGCTAGTTTAGATCTAGATGGTGGTATTTCTCACCATCATCTCTTCCCCCGACATTAGAAAAACTAGTCGTTGGGGGCCACCGTAATACTTACCCATCATGGATATGCATAATGTAAAATATTAAAATAAAAATGTGTAAACTACTTATAAAATGCATTGCAATTCAAATAAAATCGTGGCTTGATGACGTCACAAACTTTAAAGGCTCGATTACTGAATTGCTTGAAAGAAACATCCTTATAACTCCAAAAATAATAATCCTATTAACTAGCAGTTTATTGCATCTGATTAGGCGTCAAATTTCTAATTAAAATATATCTTTGAAGTGAAATTTGGATGAAATACAGGGTCATGAAAAATCGAAGAGTGTGGAAAACAGGATTCCAAATATCTCGGCAACTAATTATTCGATCGACTTCATGCTTTATTCAAAATTTATGTTTTTTTATTGTCTTTTATATTCATTTCTTAAAATACACAATTTCGAAAATTTTTATATACCTTTCATCAGAACGAATATTTCGAGAGTCCGAAAAAAATTGTTCCGGTTAATCGAGGTTATTGAAATGAAATAGGCTTCTTCCCATTATTACATACTAAGTACATACCAAATTGCAAGTCTCTATCTCAATTTTTTCGGGAGATAGAGCGTTTACAGACACACACACACACAGACACACAGACACACAGACGGACGGCAAAATTTTTTTTCTAAAAATATGTTTTTCGGAATCTCCAGTGTCTGAAACGTGTAAATCCGTCAAAAAAAATTTTTCGATTTTCAAAACGATTACAAGACTTACCCTATACTACGTGTGATGGGTAAGTAAAAAAAGTCAACAGTATCTTTTTTTTATATATATATATAGCCACAAAGTACTCGATGAAAGTCCATCGTCGTATTATACTGAAGATCAAAACTGAAAATGTTTAAATGGAAAAGTCTAGGAACTTGGGATAAGCTGGAGTGTCACTAGGTTTGGAGTGTAAGTAGATTTGTAACACCAGAATAAAAGTTTTACACATTGGTGAAATAAAGCGTAATCAAAAGTTCACTGTTGAAAAATCTGATGAAAGACATGACTTCTTCAGCAAGTTATCATGTGTAGTTGGTTTCAATTTCCATTGTTCCAAAAACATTTATTAAAATTTTGAGTTTTAATAGGTCCAAATCCAAATAAAGCATGAAAATTTGAATAAGCCAAATAATAAAATAAAGTGCCCGAGAGAGGAAAGAAAAAAAATTAATTTTATTTTCCACTCTTATATTTTAGTTATTACATACATATAAATTGGCAAATCTTTTATTTTAATTATTACAGGCTAATTAGGTACCCATACGTTGAAACACAATATACAGAATCATTTAAAACAAATACTCAATATAATCAGTAAACTGTATGCATTGATAATGAATACCATACAATAAAAAAAAAATTATATAATATATGAAAAACATTGAGAGAAAACACATCTATATAATCACATGTCTGTTGTACTACAATCTTTATTATAAACATTATAATATAATTCTCACATGAATTATTTTCTCTTGAGCAGAAAGGAAAACTTCTTTATTTTTTTTATATATATAAAGAAAATGTTATGTTAAAAAAAAATCTTATCATTCTTACTAAAACAATTGTTTTGGAATATGTGAAAAGGCTACTTTTCTGAATGAAAGATATTCTCAATAATAATATATTTTCATAAAGGAAACAGATCGAAAAAATGAATTTTTTTTTCTTCTTTCGATACCAAAAATTTAAATATCCATCGATAAAGTCAAACACAGTACACTTTTAAACTGTCTGCCTTGGAATGAACGGGGTTGGGAAAAAAAAGCAGAAGAAGAAAAAGAATAATCTTTTCTCCCTCTAATCCATCACCGTTAAGCGGAAGGATAGAGAATGACAGCTAGATGACCCTACCTGTGGACAATGACCCATCTCCCTACCTTCGGATTCAGTTGTACACGGGGGACGATTTGCGAAATGATAAGCCGTGTATTAGGTATCTTTCCTCACCTGTGGGTAATGTTTACTAAACTCCTGGATTACTGACCGTGGAAAAAAAATCAGTGAAACGATTTGATTGCACGTGTGTCTGTGAAAAGGATTACTCGCAAAAATCCAGCTATCTGTTTTTTATTGTTAAAATAAAATTAAATGTGTGATTAAAATTAAAAAAAGTCGTGTATACCCGGCTTGGATTTAACAAAAAAAAAATGGGGTTTGTAATCATTAAATGTGTATATCTACTTAATTACAGAGAATAGTTCTATAAAAAAAATCGGTACACGTGGTAACGTGGTCAAATCCGTTTGCATCGCACTATCTTCTCGTCAATTTATATATTTACTTATTTATTTATATGATGTATAAAAACGTAATATATTATAATATATATATTTTTTTTTATATAATATTGATTTTCTAGTTACAATTTAAGTTAGCGAGAACAAACATTGCTTTGCACAAACGAAAATGTGCCTGCAATTGTAAAGTGTTTATTTAATTATTTATTCTTCTTATTATTATTATTTTAAAATATATTAACGTGTAAATATACATATTTAAGGAATGGAAAGCGAGCGTTCGCTTTTCTTTTCTCTTATTTTTTTTTGTTTTATAAAATATTATATATAATAGTTAGAGAAAAAAAAAGATTAAACAAATTCTTTTTTTTTGTAAAGTTTGGAAATTTAGTTAATTAGAAATATCTCAGCTAAATGCATTATTAGATGCTCTGCGCAGATAGTCTCAGTTTCGCCTGCAAAAACGAGACTTTAACATCCAATAAATTGCTGAAATGATCATTGACATGTATACAACACCTTTTATTATTATTATTTTTTAAGTATGAAATAATTTACCTAAATATTTAAGGTATAAATTAAACATCCAATTTATGTTTTGTAATAATTGAAACGTTCAATGGTATTTTTTTTATTTTTATTCTTTTTTGTAATTAAATTATCTGAAATGTTAATCCTTAGGGACAACTAATAATTTTTTTTTACTTGTTTGTTTTATAATATGAAATCGTACAATTATTCTAAAATTAAAATTGAAACGCGTTGTTCTAACCAAGTTATAGATTATATCATAAATATTAAACTAAAATAATTTTGTAAAATCTGACCAAATTTTTTTTTGTTATAATAATTCAAGTGGATTCGTCAATCCGTGGCTTTAAGCAAAGGACGAATTATTATAAATATTGGTCAATATAAAATGTTGTATTATTATTATTTATATTTGTGTCGCCGAGTGAATAGATGTTGACTTGTAATTTTAAATCGATTAGTTATATGTTTTGTGCTACATATAAAGACTTTTATTTTCACTTTTAGTAGAGGGGGTAAGGTTATATATTAATTTTTTTTTGTTTTGTTATATAAATTAGTATAAAATGGGTTTGAAAGGGTGATACCATGGCAAGGCTGCCTCTGTTTTTATTTTTACCGTAATTATTATTATTTTTTATTTAACGTGCATGTTTGTTCATAACTCCCTCTGACGAGCCAAATCCCTCAGTAGTACACTGTGTAGCAAAGAAAAAACTTGCAGTATCCTCCCTAAACGATCTTTATATATATATATATATATATATATATATATATATATAGTAACCTGTTCTCAATGTACTGTAAATAAACAATAATGGAAAATTATAAAATGTGTACTAAACTAAAGAAAAATAAGACATCTATAAACAAAAAAAATTTAAAATAAATATATACATATTGCCTCGACAGCAATAAAAGAGAAAAAAAATTTCTCGCTTCCCTATCTAGGAATTTATGTGTATAGTCTGTGATTCCACTTTCGTTGGTGAGAATAATTTATTTATGTGGCGTTTAATAGTCGCTTTATCTGGGAATGCAATTTCCTTTAATAGGTAATTGTTATTCCTAAGCTTCCTTACCACCTCAAATGGTCCCAAGAATTTTGGCTGAAGTACACCTGGTTTACCCACGACTTTTAAGTAGCATTCTTGTCCCGTTTGTAGAAATTTTACTTTTTGAACTGGAGTACTGTCGATGTACTCCGCCATCATTTTTTTTTGGTTTTGTAAGGCTAATTTCTTTATTTCCTCAATCTGTTGGACTCTATTTTTAACGTAGGTTTTGACAATTATGTCTTGGTCAGGCAAGTGTATGGAAAAAGGGGTTCTTACTTCCCTACCGAAAAATAGAAGTGCCGGAGAAAATACCGTAGCTCTATGCGGTGTACTGTTATAATTAATTTTAAAAAAATCAATTCTGGTATCCCATTCCAGAGAGTTTTTACACATGGCAACAATTGAATTTTTTAATATTTTATTAGATATCTCACAGAGCCCATTACTGCGTGGATTATTCACGGACGTAAAATCTAGGTCTATGTTAAGAGAATCCATGTATTCTTTGAATAAATCGGAGTGAAAATACCGGCCAATATGCAATTTTATGGATCGCGCCAATCCGAAATTACTAAAATAACGATTCAATACATTTAGAAGTGTTTGTGATTCACAATTGCGAACCGGTACAGCCTCCAAAAATCTTGATGTGGATTTAATAATCATAAATACAAATTTATTTTTGCGTAGCGTCATTGGAAGCAAACCAATTAAATCTATATGCAAAACTGATCCGATTTCTTTATCTTTGATTATATTTTGTGTGGGAACTTTAATAGTTTGATGTTGTTTAGTCGTGTTACATGGTATACATTTAGTACAATAATTCTTTTTATCCCTGTACATCCCGTGCCAGTAGAATCTAGCTTTTATTATTTGATAAGTTTAAAAAAATCCGAAATGTGGTTTATGAGCTTCCTGTATTATTTCAGCTTTAAGTTTATCCGGAGCAATTAATAGTTCATTTGTATCAGAGCCTGGCTTTAATATTAATATTTCTTTTTGATTGAGAGTGAATTTCTTAGTGGTTTTGTTTTGTTTGTCAGTTTTAATTTTGTTTATTATTTTATTCAATTTTTCGTCTTCTAACTGTTGTAGTTTAATGTTTTCATCTGATAGAGCTTTGTTTACCGTAAACAATGAATTTTGCAATTTTTCTCTTGAAATTATATTATTAATGTTCCTCGAAACATAATCAGCAGGATTTTTAGATCCCTCGATATGCTGAAAAGAGTAGTTAAAAGGGGACAAATTGTCCAACCACCTTGCTACAATGTCTGGTTGCTTTTCCAAATTTAAAAAATACGTTAGCGCTTTGGAGTCTGTATAAATATTAAATTTTCTCCCTGCGAGAATATGCTTGAAATACATCAGCGCTTCATGAACCGCCAGTAGTTCGAGTTTGAAACTGGGGTAGTTCTTTTCAGGATCCCTTAATTTTCGCCCAAAATGTTCAATTGGCAGCTGTTCTCCGTCGTATTCCTGTGCTAAAATTCCAGAAATAGCTGTTTTAGAAGCGTCTGTGATTAAAATGAAATCTTTTGAGAAATCCGGGGGTTTTAATGTGGGATTTTTAACTATCGCTGCTTGGATTTCTTTGAAAGCATTTTCTTCTATGTCAGACCATTTAAATTTCACTTTGTCTTTAGTAAGATTAATTAATGGGTCAACTATTTTAGAATAGTCTTTAATAAGCGATCTAAAATAATTCGAAAGACCAAGTAGAGATTTAACTCCCTTCTTATTTTTAGGTTTAACTAAATTTTGAATTTTATCTATGTTTCTTTTTGAAGGAGAGTATCCTTCGCTGTTTAGGGTGAAACCGAGAAATTCGATTTCTGACATACAGACTTGTATTTTAGTAGGCTCAATAGTTAAATTATTTTCAATAAAAGCTTTAAGGACTTTGTCTAACAGATCTAACATTTCTTCGAGTGAGTCGGCTGCTAGGATCACATCGTCAATAAAATAAGCGACTTGATCTTCATTAAAGTGGCCCAACACTTTATCAATTAATTCTGCAAACACCGCAGTACTGAGGCGCGTTCCGAAAGGCAATCTTAAAAAGGAGAATTTACCTTGCTCCGTTATGAAAGCTAATTTTTCAGTGTCTTCTTCACGTAAATTTATTTGGAAAAACGCACTGTGAAGATCCAGTACTGTATAATATTTTTTTCCACTCATTCTCCGCAGAATCTCTTTAATTTCGGGTATGGGGTACGCATAATTTTGAAGTATTTCATTTAAAAGTCTATAATCGACCGCCATACGATATTTAACTTCATTAGCCTGTTCGTTTTTCTGCAAAGATTTTTTTTAACGAAAATAACAGGGAAAGCGTAATCAGAGTTGGATTTACGAATGATAGTTGCTCTCAAAAGTTTTTCAATTTCTTTTTTAGCATACTCTTTAACATTGTGTGCAGTTTTGTATGGTTTAGTCTGCAGAGGATAATTATGTATTAAATTAAATCTTGGGACGACTAATGAAGATTGTCCGAGTGTATCGTAATTCTTAGAAAAGGCAAGTGCATTATTTAGAAGTATTTTTTTTAATTTTTCTGCTGTGTCCGAGTCTAAATGTTGTAAATTAAAGTCGTCTGATCTAAGTTCTGCTTTTCTCCGTTCACGAACTTGCTCTAAATTCAGATTATTAATGTGCACTACCTGCTTCGTTACTTCCTGACCCTCAGTGTCAACTGATTTTATTTCAAAATGTTTAGAAATTTTGCCAATGTTCATTCCCTTTGTTAAGATTAATTTTTGTTGTGATTTGTTAGTGATTATTATATGAATTTTATTATCCTTGGCAATTTCATGAATTGATGTTTTATAATGAATTTTCATATTATGTTTAATCGGTTCCAAGAGTACTGTATTTGTAGTCGCGAATTTATCTGGATCTAATAGTAATGCAACAATTTTTTTTCGCCTGGTAGTAACTCCGTTGTCTGTGTTAGTTTTGCTGTAACAAAATTTTTGTGCGAGATGCGTTTTTTTTTCTTTTTGCGTATTGTTTCTTTATTTTGATTCTCATTAGAGTTAGCAGTTAAGTTACTTATCAGACTTTGAGGTTCATTTTCTAGAAATTGAAGTGCAATGTTTTTGTTTTTTAATTTCATGGTTTTATCTTCAAAATCTAGGATAATATTGTTTGTTTTGAGGAAATCGAATCCCAATAGCATATTGTAGTTCCGACCAAAATCTTGAGTTGTAACATAGAATGCCCCCGATACAAAAACGTTTTCCAATTTGAAAGTTAATTTAATGCATTGCTTAAAAGAGATTGTCGAATTTGTTAATGTTTGAATTTTTACCTGGTTACAGAGATTTTTATATTTTACGTGTGCATTCTTTAATTGTTCGAACAATATAGGTGATGCCAAAGTTACTGCCGCCCCACTGTCTGTCAAAGCATTAATCTTAACACCATTAATTTCAAAAGTAATAATCGGAAGTTGAGAATTGTCATTACTTTTGACACTAGCAATAATTTTGTTATTTTTTTAGACCCGCAGTGAGACTTACGCGGGTGCCTTGTATTTGAGAATGTAAGTCCCGACTTTAGTTTCCCTTATTGTTACTAGAATTCTGATCATGATCTTTATCTTGTTTATTGTTTTCAAATGTCTGCTGTGAATTATTTTTTTTTGTATAATCATGTTTTTTATAATTATTTTGCTTGTAGCCCCCTCTATGCCCTCTATAATTTCTTCGCTGGTCATATGATCTCTGTTCGTTGAAATTGCCTCCATAATTTCCGAAACTGGGATATGATATCGGCGTAAATTGTTGGTGGGGTGGGGGTGGTGCATAGTACATGTACTGAGGAGCAGAATATTGCATAGGGTTGAAGTTTTGGTGCGTGTAATTTGGGGTTTGCTGAAAGTTTCCCTGAGCTTGTTGGTTTCCCCCTTGATAAAAATTTGGTTTTTCGATTTGAATATTCTCAGGAATTTTTTTATTTTCGTCCACGTAATTACTGCTGTTTTGTTCGTTGCCCTTGTAAAACCAACAATGTGGGTTCGTATGGGATGTGGATTTACAGTACTTGCAAAACCTAGTTGTATCATTGTTAGTGGCATTTACCTTTAATTTTATGTTGTTTAATTCCGCGGTTAATAATTTTATATTCTCTGCACTTTCTACATTGAGTTTAAGCAGTTCATTTAACAAATCAGAATCTTTAGTTTTGGAAATGTTGTTGATGTCCTTTAAATTGACATGTGAATAAGCCTCCTCTAATTTTAAAGCTATGTTGCACGCTGTTTTAAAGTCCGGCGGAGAGTTTTTTCTTACATCCAGACTTAAATCACTACGAATTGATTCCAAAAACTGAGATAATTTGACCATTTCCATGAATGTAGAGCTGTTGTTAGCTCCTATATCTTGCCCACTTTTTTTTAGATAAAGGTCTGCTGTCGCATTAAATTCTAATATAAATTCGTTCATGTTTTGTTCCGGTTTTTGTTTGAGATTGCAAAATTTCTTTTGCGCTTCTAGAAATGTGGTTTTGGGTTCGAATAATTGTTTTAACTTTGTTTTAAAGGTTTCTAAGTTCTGTTCCACGAACAAATTTTGATCCCTCATCAATTTATCTTTAGAAGGTCCTACAATTTTCGCCTTTAATATAGTTAATTTAGAATCATTATTCAATTCAGTTTTATTGATGAGATTGTCAAATTGTAAGAAAAAATGGTTAATATTTGCTTCCTTTTTTCCATCATAGTATGGAATCAGATTAATTAGGCTATCTGCATTTGGGGTGTCCATTGTAGTAATTTTAGGAGTAGCTTTTTCAGAATTTATAATTTTCTTCTCTTTCTTTTTTTTCTTCTTATTATTATTCTTATTATTACAAATAATATTAGTGTCTACAGTTTGATTATTTAATTCGCGTAATTGTTGTCTAGTTTTGACACCAGTATCTATTCTACTAATTCTTTGACTTTTATGCTTATTCATCCAATTAAAGTACAAAAATCATAAAATAGAGAGAGAGCAAAAAAAAAATCGTTTAACATAAAATAAAAGATACCCAATGGTGAATTGTTATGCACTGTTCGAGAAATTAATTATATATATATATATTGTTATTATTATTATTATTATTTTTTTTTTACAACAGTTGTTGAAAACAAGTATATATAATATATATCATTTCAATATTTGAGCATTATTATGTATTTATTTTATATTTGCTGCTGTTGCAGTATATGTAACACAAGTCATATTTTCAATTCTTTGTTAATACAAATCAATCCAATAACACTTATTATTATTTAATATATCATTATATATTTAGTGAGGTACCCAAAAAGAGTTGCCAAGTATATGCATGTTACAGAGTGTGTATGAAGATTCCCCAATGAATGCTTAAATTTTTTTTTTATTAGTTGTTGAAAAGAGGAAACAAAAAAATTTTCAAAAGAATTTTAAAATTAAGAACATTTATGTTAGCAAAAAAATTTTTTTTTTTTTTTTTTTTTTGCAGTCTTAATATTGCATATATATTTTTATATTTAAAAAAAAAATTATACAATAACCTAAAGTTCTATTTCTAAAATTAAATTAATATATTAAAATAATTTAGAAAGAGGTAACGGTACCACTTCTAATTCTGTAAACCCTATGATGGAATGCTACAGAGTGATCAATTAAATTATTTGAATTTAAGTCTGACTGCATAGGATTTACCACTATATTGCTGTTTATTGATTAATATGAGTATTTTAAATTATCCGAGACGTATAGTATTTATTTTGCACCTATGACTCTAAGGATCTGATATGATAATTTATACTTAGAGAATTTTATTAGACAAATTATCAATTAATTATAGAAAAGAAAAAGTTGCGTTGTGAATTATTTTTGAAGTTCGGATCCTCTTTGAGCCAATTACAATTATTTTTAAAAAAATACATATTCAATCCTAGTTGAGAACTGTATTCTCAACATTTATTTTCTGAGAATTACAGTTTATCTT
The DNA here is from genome assembly GCA_963931845.1 of Maratus michaelseni. Taxonomy (NCBI): domain Eukaryota; kingdom Metazoa; phylum Arthropoda; class Arachnida; order Araneae; family Salticidae; genus Maratus; species Maratus michaelseni. The sequence goes on along the minus strand of OZ007586.1, from coordinate 501,026,639 downwards.
ACTGAATTAACAAATTCGATTTTGAAAGGCAGAGTTCCATACCCTAGAAGTATTTATTTGATTAGCCTTTTTATGTTTAGATCGGGGTAGGATCTTCATACACACATAAGTTCGTATTATTAAAAGAATATAGCTTAATTAAATAAAATGGAACAATGGTGAAGGAAGATTGTTTGTTACCTTATATTACTAGATAACGTTGACAGCAGGAGGTGATGGCTGATGCGTTTTCGCTTTTCCTTAGCGCGTACATTTCCATCTATTGGCACACACCCTCAAAATCTGTTTTTAGTTAGAGAGCAGTCAACCTTCTACTTTTCCATCTTTTTTGAATCTGAACTCTCAAAAAAAAAATCACCTTTTTTAAGTGGAGCAAAAAAAAAGGGATGGAATCATTCTTCCCTTTTCACATAAAATTAAGGCCTTATACATTTTAACTTCTTGAAAATTTGCATGTTTCGGCCATACCTCTGATCTTAGAGAGATGACCATTGGCAGGCGGGAGAAATTTGGTACTCCCCTTGAGTGTTTCATAGGCCCGTCGGTACAATAGCGAAGGCCCGTCGGTACAATAGCGATTCCTCTTGACGCCGTGCTGTGTCTGGGAGGTAAAGATGCTTTGACTTGGGAGGTCTTCGTGCCTATTTAAGCTCTCATAGATAAATGTGTCATATTATTGTTCTGACAATTTTCTCCATGACATTTTTATTAGGTGTAGTTAAATCATTCGTGGGAACGGAAAAACAAATATTTCCTTGACTGCCGTGGTTCACTTTGTTCCACAATTATCTATCTGTATGCGCTGATCCTAAAATGGATCATTAATTTGTATTGTTCACTGTTCACTGATTAAAATGATACCAAATACTCTGTTAATATGCAGAAAAAAAACCAAATACTTTTTTTTTATAGTGTGTGCTAGTTTAGATCTAGATGGTGGTATTTCTCACCATCATCTCTTCCCCCGACATTAGAAAAACTAGTCGTTGGGGGCCACCGTAATACTTACCCATCATGGATATGCATAATGTAAAATATTAAAATAAAAATGTGTAAACTACTTATAAAATGCATTGCAATTCAAATAAAATCGTGGCTTGATGACGTCACAAACTTTAAAGGCTCGATTACTGAAATGCTTGATAGAAACATCCTTATAACTCCAAAAATAATAATCCTATTAACTAGCGGTTTATTGCAGCTGATTAGGCGTCAAATTTCTAATTAAAATATATCTTTGAAGTGAAATTTGGATGAAATACAGGGTCATGAAAAATCGAAGAGTGTGGAAAACAGGATTCCAAATATCTCGGCAACTAATTATCCGATCGACTTCATGCTTTATTCAAAATTTATGTTTTTTTATTGTCTTTTATATTCATTTCTTAAAATACACAATTTCGAAAATTTTTATATATACCTTTCATCAGAACGAATATTTCGAGAGTCCGAAAAAAATTGTTCCGGTTAATCGAGGTTATTGAAATGAAATAGGCTTCTTCCCATTATTACATACTAAGTACATACCAAATTGCAAGTCTCTATCTCAATTTTTTCGGGAGATAGAGCGTTTACAGACACACACACACACAGACACACAGACACACAGACGGACGGCAAAATTTTTTTTCTAAAAATATGTTTTTCGGAATCTCCAGTGTCTGAAACGTGTAAATCCGTCAAAAAAAATTTTTCGATTTTCAAAACGATTACAAGACTTACCCTATACTACGTGTGATGGGTAAGTAAAAAAAGTCAACAGTATCTTTTTTTTTATATATATATATAGCCACAAAGTACTCGATGAAAGTCCATCGTCGTATTATACTGAAGATCAAAACTGAAAATGTTTAAATGGAAAAGTCTAGGAACTTGGGATAAGCTGGAGTGTCACTAGGTTTGGAGTGTAAGTAGATTTGTAACACCAGAATAAAAGTTTTACACATTGGTGAAATAAAGCGTAATCAAAAGTTCACTGTTGAAAAATCTGATGAAAGACATGACTTCTTCAGCAAGTTATCATGTGTAGTTGGTTTCAATTTCCATTGTTCCAAAAACATTTATTAAAATTTTGAGTTTTAATAGGTCCAAATCCAAATAAAGCATGAAAATTTGAATAAGCCAAATAATAAAATAAAGTGCCCGAGAGAGGAAAGAAAAAAAATTAATTTTATTTTCCACTCTTATATTTTAGTTATTACATACATATAAATTGGCAAATCTTTTATTTTAATTATTACAGGCTAATTAGGTACCCATACGTTGAAACACAATATACAGAATCATTTAAAACAAATACTCAATATAATCAGTAAACTGTATGCATTGATAATGAATACCATACAATAAAAAAAAAATTATATAATATATGAAAAACATTGAGAGAAAACACATCTATATAATCACATGTCTGTTGTACTACAATCTTTATTATAAACATTATAATATAATTCTCACATGAATTATTTTCTCTTGAGCAGAAAGGAAAACTTCTTTATTTTTTGTTATATATATAAAGAAAATGTTATGTTAAAAAAAATTTTTATCATTCTTAATAAAACAATTGTTTTGGAATATGTGAAAAGGCTACTTTTCTGAATGAAAGATATTCTCAATAATAATATATTTTCATAAAGGAAACAGATCGAAAAAATGAATTTTTTTTTCTTCTTTCGATACCAAAAATTTAAATATCCATCGATAAAGTCAAACACAGTACACTTTTAAACTGTCTGCCTTGGAATGAACGGGGTTGGGAAAAAAAAGCAGAAGAAGAAAAAGAATAATCTTTTCTCCCTCTAATCCATCACCGCTAAGCGGAAGGATAGAGAATGACAGCTAGATGACCCTACCTGTGGACAATGACCCATCTCCCTACCTTCGGATTCAGTTGTACACGGGGGACGATTTGCGAAATGATAAGCCGTGTATTAGGTATCTTTCCTCACCTGTGGGTAATGTTTACTAAACTCCTGGATTACTGACCGTGGAAAAAAAATCAGTGAAACGATTTGATTGCACGTGTGTCTGTGAAAAGGGTTACTCGCAAAAATCCAGCTATCTGTTTTTTATTGTTAAAATAAAATTAAATGTGTGATTAAAATTAAAAAAAGTCGTGTATACCCGGCTTGGATTTAACAAAAAAAAAATGGGGTATGTAATCATTAAATGTGTATATCTACTTAATTACAGAGAATAGTTCTATAAAAAAAAATCGGTACACGTGGTAACGTGGTCAAATCCGTTTGCATCGCACTATCTTCTCGTCAATTTATATATTTACTTATTTATTTATATGATGTATAAAAACGTAATATATTATAATATATATATTTTTTTTTATATAATATTGATTTTCTAGTTACAATTTAAGTTAGCGAGAACAAACATTGCTTTGCACAAACGAAAATGTGCCTGCAATTGTAAAGTGTTTATTTAATTATTTATTCTTCTTATTATTATTATTTTAAAATATATTAACGTGTAAATATACATATTTAAGGAATGGAAAGCGAGCGTTCGCTTTTCTTTTCTCTTATTTTTTTTTTGTTTTATAAAATATTATATATAATAGTTAGAGAAAAAAAAAGATTAAACAAATTCTTTTTTTTTGTAAAGTTTGGAAATTTAGTTAATTAGAAATATCTCAGCTAAATGCATTATTAGATGCTCTGCGCAGATAGTCTCAGTTTCGCCTGCAAAAACGAGACTTTAACATCCAATAAATTGCTGAAATGATCATTGACATGTATACAACACCTTTTATTATTATTATTTTTTAAGTATGAAATAATTTACCTAAATATTTAAGGTATAAATTAAACATCCAATTTATGTTTTGTAATAATTGAAACGTTCAATGGTATTTTTTTTATTTTTATTCTTTTTTTGTAATTAAATTATCTGAAATGTTAATCCTTAGGGACAACTAATAATTTTTTTTTACTTGTTTGTTTTATAATATGAAATCGTACAATTATTCTAAAATTAAAATTGAAACGCGTTGTTCTAACCAAGTTATAGATTATATCATAAATATTAAACTAAAATAATTTTGTAAAATCTGACCAAATTTTTTTTTGTTATAATAATTCAAGTGGATTCGTCAATCCGTGGCTTTAAGCAAAGGACGAATTATTATAAATATTGGTCAATATAAAATGTTGTATTATTATTATTTATATTTGTGTCGCCGAGTGAATAGATGTTGACTTGTAATTTTAAATCGATTAGTTATATGTTTTGTGCTACATATAAAGACTTTTATTTTCACTTTTAGTAGAGGGGGTAAGGTTATATATTAATTTTTTTTTGTTTTGTTATATAAATTAGTATAAAATGGGTTTGAAAGGGTGATACCATGGCAAGGCTGCCTCTGTTTTTATTTTTACCGTAATTATTATTTTTTTTTATTTAACGTGCATGTTTGTTCATAACTCCCTCTGACGAGCCAAATCCCTCAGTAGTACACTGTGTAGCAAAGAAAAAACTTGCAGTATCCTCCCTAAACGATCTTTATATATATATATATATATATATATATATATATATATATATATATATATATATATATATATATATATATATATATAGTAACCTGTTCTCAATGTACTGTAAATAAACAATAATGGAAAATTATAAAATGTGTACTAAACTAAAGAAAAATAAGACATCTATAAACAATAAAAATTTAAAATAAATATATACATATTGCCTCGACAGCAATAAAAGAGAAAAAAAATTTCTCGCTTCCCTATCTAGGAATTTATGTGTATAGTCTGTGATTCCACTTTCGTTGGTGAGAATAATTTATTTATGTGGCGTTTAATAGTCGCTTTATCTGGGAATGCAATTTCCTTTAATAGGTAATTGTTATTCCTAAGCTTCCTTACCACCTCAAATGGTCCCAAGAATTTTGGCTGAAGTACACCTGGTTTACCCACGACTTTTAAGTAGCATTCTTGTCCCGTTTGTAGAAATTTTACTTTTTGAACTGGAGTACTGTCGATGTACTCCGCCATCATTTTTTTTTGGTTTTGTAAGGCTAATTTCTTTATTTCCTCAATCTGTTGGACTCTATTTTTAACGTAGGTTTTGACAATTATGTCTTGGTCAGGCAAGTGTATGGAAAAAGGGGTTCTTACTTCCCTACCGAAAAATAGAAGTGCCGGAGAAAATACCGTAGCTCTATGCGGTGTACTGTTATAATTAATTTAAAAAAAATCAATTCTGGTATCCCATTCCAGAGAGTTTTTACACATGGCAACAATTGAATTTTTTAATATTTTATTAGATATCTCACAGAGCCCATTACTGCGTGGATTATTCACGGACGTAAAATCTAGGTCTATGTTAAGAGAATCCATGTATTCTTTGAATAAATCGGAGTGAAAATACCGGCCAATATGCAATTTTATGGATCGCGCCAATCCGAAATTACTAAAATAACGATTCAATACATTTAGAAGTGTTTGTGATTCACAATTGCGAACCGGTACAGCCTCCAAAAATCTTGATGTGGATTTAATAATCATAAATACAAATTTATTTTTGCGTAGCGCCATTGGAAGCAAACCAATTAAATCTATATGCAAAACTGATCCGATTTCTTTATCTTTGATTATTTTTTGTGTGGGAACTTTAATAGTTTGATGTTGTTTAGTCGTGTTACATGGTATACATTTAGTACAATAATTCTTTTTATCCCTGTACATCCCGTGCCAGTAGAATCTAGCTTTTATTATTTGATAAGTTTAAAAAAATCCGAGATGTGGTTTATGAGCTTCCTGTATTATTTCAGCTTTAAGTTTATCCGGAGCAATTAATAGTTCATTTGTATCAGAGCCTGGCTTTAATATTAATATTTCTTTTTGATTGAGAGTGAATTTCTTAGTGGTTTTGTTTTGTTTGTCAGTTTTAATTTTGTTTATTATTTTATTCAATTTTTCGTCTTCTAACTGTTGTAGTTTAATGTTTTCATCTGATAGAGCTTTGTTTACCGTAAACAATGAATTTTGCAATTTTTCTCTTGAAATTATATTATTAATGTTCCTCGAAACATAATCAGCAGGATTTTTAGATCCCTCGATATGCTGAAAAGAGTAGTTAAAAGGGGACAAATTGTCCAACCACCTTGCTACAATGTCTGGTTGCTTTTCCAAATTTAAAAAATACGTTAGCGCTTTGGAGTCTGTATAAATATTAAATTTTCTCCCTGCGAGAATATGCTTGAAATACATCAGCGCTTCATGAACCGCCAGTAGTTCGAGTTTGAAACTGGGGTAGTTCTTTTCGGGATCCCTTAATTTTCTTGGCAGCTGTTCTCCGTCGTATTCCTGTGCTAAAATTCCAGAAATAGCTGTTTTAGAAGCGTCTGTGATTAAAATGAAATCTTTTGAGAAATCCGGGGGTTTTAATGTGGGATTTTTAACTATCGCTGCTTGGATTTCTTTGAAAGCATTTTCTTCTATGTCAGACCATTTAAATTTCACTTTGTCTTTAGTAAGATTAATTAATGGGTCAACTATTTTAGAATAGTCTTTAATAAGCGATCTAAAATAATTCGAAAGACCAAGTAGAGATTTAACTCCCTTCTTATTTTTAGGTTTAACTAAATTTTGAATTTTATCTATGTTTCTTTTTGAAGGAGAGTATCCTTCGCTGTTTAGGGTGAAACCGAGAAATTCGATTTCTGACATACAGACTTGTATTTTAGTAGGCTCAATAGTTAAATTATTTTCAATAAAAGCTTTAAGGACTTTGTCTAACAGATCTAACATTTCTTCGAGTGAGTCGGCTGCTAGGATCACATCGTCAATAAAATAAGCGACTTGATCTTCATTAAAGTGGCCCAACACTTTATCAATTAATTCTGCAAACACCGCAGTACTGAGGCGCGTTCCGAAAGGCAATCTTAAAAAGGAGAATTTACCTTGCTCCGTTATGAAAGCTAATTTTTCAGTGTCTTCTTCACGTAAATTTATTTGGAAAAACGCACTGTGTAGATCCAGTACTGTATAATATTTTTTTCCACTCATTCTCCGCAGAATCTCTTTAATTTCGGGTATGGGGTACGCATAATTTTGAAGTATTTCATTTAAAAGTCTATAATCGACCGCCATACGATATTTAACTTCATTAGCCTGTTCGTTTTTCTGCAAAGATTTTTTTAACGAAAATAACAGGGAAAGCGTAATCAGAGTTGGATTTACGAATGATAGTTGCTCTCAAAAGTTTTTCAATTTCTTTTTTAGCATACTCTTTAACATTGTGTGCAGTTTTGTATGGTTTAGTCTGCAGAGGATAATTATGTATTAAATTAAATCTTGGGACGACTAATGAAGATTGTCCGAGTGTATCGTAATTCTTAGAAAAGGCATGTGCATTATTTAGAAGTATTTTTTTTAATTTTTCTGCTGTGTCCGAGTCTAAATGTTGTAAATTAAAGTCGTCTGATCTAAGTTCTGCTTTTCTCCGTTCACGAACTTGCTCTAAATTCAGATTATTAATGTGCACTACCTGCTTCGTTACTTCCTGACCCTCAGTGTCAACTGATTTTATTTCAAAATGTTTAGAAATTTTGCCAATGTTCATTCCCTTTGTTAAGATTAATTTTTGTTGTGATTTGTTAGTGATTATTATATGAATTTTATTATCCTTGGCAATTTCATGAATTGATGTTTTATAATGAATTTTCATATTATGTTTAATCGGTTCCAAGAGTACTGTATTTGTAGTCGCGAATTTATCTGGATCTAATAGTAATGCAACAATTTTTTTTCGCCTGGTAGTAACTCCGTTGTCTGTGTTAGTTTTGCTGTAACAAAATTTTTGTGCGAGATGCGTTTTTTTTTTTCTTTTTGCGTATTGTTTCTTTATTTTGATTCTCATTAGAGTTAGCAGTTAAGTTACTTATCAGACTTTGAGGTTCATTTTCTAGAAATTGAAGTGCAATGTTTTTGTTTTTTAATTTCATGGTTTTATCTTCAAAATCTAGGATAATATTGTTTGTTTTGAGGAAATCGAATCCCAATAGCATATTGTAGTTCCGACCAAAATCTTGAGTTGTAACATAGAATGCCCCCGATACAAAAACGTTTTCCAATTTGAAAGTTAATTTAATGCATTGCTTAAAAGAGATTGTCGAATTTGTTAATGTTTGAATTTTTACCTGGTTACAGAGATTTTTATATTTTACGTGTGCATTCTTTAATTGTTCGAACAATATAGGTGATGCCAAAGTTACTGCCGCCCCACTGTCTGTCAAAGCATTAATCTTAACACCATTAATTTCAAAAGTAATAATCGGAAGTTGAGAATTGTCATTACTTTTGACACTAGCAATAATTTTGTTATTTTTTTTAGACCCGCAGTGAGACTTACGCGGGTGCCTTGTATTTGAGAATGTAAGTCCCGACTTTAGTTTCCCTTATTGTTACTAGAATTCTGATCATGATCTTTATCTTGTTTATTGTTTTCAAATGTCTGCTGTGAATTATTTTTTTTTGTATAATCATGTTTTTTATAATTATTTTGCTTGTAGCCCCCTCTATGCCCTCTATAATTTCTTTGCTGGTCATATGATCTCTGTTCGTTGAAATTGCCTCCATAATTTCCGAAACTGGGATATGATATCGGCGTAAATTGTTGGTGGGGTGGGGGTGGTGCATAGTACATGTACTGAGGAGCAGAATATTGCATAGGGTTGAAGTTTTGGTGCGTGTAATTTGGGGTTTGCTGAAAGTTTCCCTGAGCTTGTTGGTTTCCCCCTTGATAAAAATTTGGTTTTTCGATTTGAATATTCTCAGGAATTTTTTTATTTTCGTCCACGTAATTACTGCTGTTTTGTTCGTTGCCCTTGTAAAACCAACAATGTGGGTTCGTATGGGATGTGGATTTACAGTACTTGCAAAACCTAGTTGTATCATTGTTAGTGGCATTTACCTTTAATTTTATGTTGTTTAATTCCGCGGTTAATAATTTTATATTCTCTGCACTTTCTACATTGAGTTTAAGCAGTTCATTTAACAAATCAGAATCTTTAGTTTTGGAAATGTTGTTGATGTCCTTTAAATTGACATGTGAATAAGCCTCCTCTAATTTTAAAGCTATGTTGCATGCTGTTTTAAAGTCCGGCGGAGAGTTTTTTCTTACATCCAGACTTAAATCACTACGAATTGATTCCAAAAACTGAGATAATTTGACCATTTCCATGAATGTAGAGCTGTTGTTAGCTCCTATATCTTGCCCACTTTTTTTTAGATAAAGGTCTGCTGTCGCATTAAATTCTAATATAAATTCGTTCATGTTTTGTTCCGGTTTTTGTTTGAGATTGCAAAATTTCTTTTGCGCTTCTAGAAATGTGGTTTTGGGTTCGAATAATTGTTTTAACTTTGTTTTAAAGGTTTCTAAGTTCTGTTCCACGAACAAATTTTGATCCCTCATCAATTTATCTTTAGCAGGTCCTACAATTTTCGCCTTTAATATAGTTAATTTAGAATCATTATTCAATTCAGTTTTATTGATGAGATTGTCAAATTGTAAGAAAAAATGGTTAATATTTGCTTCCTTTTTTCCATCATAGTATGGAATCAGATTAATTAGGCTATCTGCATTTGGGGTGTCCATTGTAGTAATTTTAGGAGTAGCTTTTTCAGAATTTATAATTTTCTTCTCTTTCTTTTTTTTCTTCTTATTATTATTCTTATTATTACAAATAATATTAGTGTCTACAGTTTGATTATTTAATTCGCGTAATTGTTGTCTAGTTTTGACACCAGTATCTATTCTACTAATTCTTTGACTTTTACGCTTATTCATCCAATTAAAGTACAAAAATCATAAAATAGAGAGAGAGCAAAAAAAAAATCGTTTAACATAAAATAAAAGATACCCAATGGTGAATTGTTATGCACTGTTCGAGAAATTAATTATATATATATATATTGTTATTATTATTATTATTATTATTTTTTTACAACAGTTGTTGAAAACAAGTATATATAATATATATCATTTCAATATTTGAGCATTATTATGTATTTATTTTATATTTGCTGCTGTTGCAGTATATGTAACACAAGTCATATTTTCAATTCTTTGTTAATACAAATCAATCCAATAACACTTATTATTATTTAATATATCATTATATATTTAGTGAGGTACCCAAAAAGAGTTGCCAAGTATATGCATGTTACAGAGTGTGTATGAAGATTCCCCAATGAATGCTTAAATTTTTTTTTATTAGTTGTTGAAAAGAGGAAACAAAAAAAAATTTCAAAAGAATTTTAAAATTAAGAACATTTATGTTAGCAAAAAATTTTTTTTTTTTTTTTTTTTTTTTTGCAGTCTTAATATTGCATATATATTTTTATATTTAAAAAAAAATTATACAATAACCTAAAGTTCTATTTCTAAAATTAAATTAATATATTAAAATAATTTAGAAAGAGGTAACGGTACCACTTCTAATTCTGTAAACCCTATGATGGAATGCTACAGAGTGATCAATTAAATTATTTGAATTTAAGTCTGACTGCATAGGATTTACCACTATATTGCTGTTTATTGATTAATATGAGTATTTTAAATTATCCGAGACGTATAGTATTTATTTTGCACCTATGACTCTAAGGATCTGATATGATAATTTATACTTAGAGAATTTTATTAGACAAATTATCAATTAATTATAGAAAAGAAAAAGTTGCGTTGTGAATTATTTTTGAAGTTCGGATCCTCTTTGAGCCAATTACAATTATTTTTTAAAAAAAAACATATTCAATCCTAGTTGAGAACTGTATTCTCAACATTTATTTTCTGAGAATTACAGTTTATCTTACTGAATTAACAAATTCGATTTTGAAAGGCAGAGTTCCATACCCTAGAAGTATTTATTTGATTAGCCTTTTTATGTTTAGATCGGGGTAGGATCTTCATACACACATAAGTTCGTATTATTAAAAGAATATAGCTTAATTAAATAAAATGGAACAATGGTGAAGGAAGATTGTTTGTTACCTTATATTACTAGATAACGTTGACAGCAGGAGGTGATGGCTGATGCGTTTTCGCTTTTCCTTAGCGCGTACATTTCCATCTATTGGCACACACCCTCAAAATCTGTTTTTAGTTAGAGAGCAGTCAACCTTCTACTTTTCCATCTTTTTTGAATCTGAACTCTCAAAAAAAAAAATCACCTTTTTTAAGTGGAGCAAAAAAAAAGGGATGGAATCATTCTTCCCTTTTCACATAAAATTAAGGCCTTATACATTTTAACTTCTTGAAAATTTGCATGTTTCGGCCATACCTCTGATCTTAGAGAGATGACCATTGGCAGGCGGGAGAAATTTGGTACTCCCCTTGAGTGTTTCATAGGCCCGTCGGTACAATAGCGAAGGCCCGTCGGTACAATAGCGATTCCTCTTGACGCCGTGCTGTGTCTGGGAGGTAAAGATGCTTTGACTTGGGAGGTCTTCGTGCCTATTTAAGCTCTCATAAATAAATGTGTCATATTATTGTTCTGACAATTTTCTCCATGACATTTTTATTAGGTGTAGTTAAATCATTCGTGGGAACGGAAAAACAAATATTTCCTTGACTGCCGTGGTTCACTTTGTTCCACAGTTATCTATCTGTATGCGCTGATCCTAAAATGGATCATTAATTTGTATTGTTCACTGTTCACTGATTAAAATGATACCAAATACTCTGTTAATATGCAGAAAAAAAACCAAATACTTTTTTTTTATAGTGTGTGCTAGTTTAGATCTAGATGGTGGTATTTCTCACCATCACATCTATGACAGGTTGTAGGTGCAGTCGTACAAAAGACAACACCTCATATATTTTAATTGCCTAATAGTCCCAGTGAAAAACAAAAATAGCCATTCGATTAGGAAATATGTCTTCTTTATGTTAAAATTAATAAGTTTAAGGGGTAGTCTCCATATTGAAGATGAAACAAACTTTGGATTTTTCAATACGAACACAATAAAAGTCATATTTATGGAACATTTGGTAAATTTTTCCTTTGGTTACCAAACGCGAAGTTATGCAGTGAAATAGTTTGGTTGTTATGCAGATGTAAAATTTGGAAGCCCTGATGTTAAATTCCTTTTTAATAGTTTGAAAACAAACTGCAATGCGGGTAATTTTTTATACAAAACTCAAAAACTATTGGAGGAATGAGCAATAATTTTGGATTCGCATATTTAAAGCTTCAAGAAATTAATTTCTATTAAATTTTTATAGGTTCAAATACACATTTTTTCGAATATTAATTTTATATATTACGTATTAAGAAATTAATATTCGCAATCATTGTCATTGCAACCTATAAAATCTTTAACAGAAATTGATTTTTAGCAGCTTTATATATGAAAATTCAAAATTACCACTTATTACGCGAAGTAGTTTTTGAGTTATGCTTAAAAGTGCACCCGCATTGTAGTTTGCTTTACAATTTATTAGACAATAATTTAACGTTGAGAGTTTCAAACTTTACATCTACATAACTTTTAAACTGCTTCCCGTATAGTATTCGAAGGTAGGATTTACTGATGGTTCGAAATACGGTATCAAAATTAACTGTTCCTACTGAAATTTTGTCATAATTTTAATATGAAGACGATCCCTAAGCTTATTTTCAGCATACGTTAAGGAAGACGATTCCCAATCAAAAGGTTGCTTGTTTTACATTCAGACTATTTGGCGGTAAAATAGAAGAAGAGTTCCTTTTTTTCGACCGACTGTAGTTCAACAGGGACTTAATATACGAGCGAAATTCATTAAGTAAGTCACAAAAGATAATTAAATAATAACTTCCATGAACTAATGATATTCCCTTCAAAACTATTTTTATTTCTCAACATACTCTCTACCAATATTTATGCACTTATATCACCGTTTTATTAGTGCCCCAACACCAGATGCATAAGATTCTTTGGGTTGCTGTCTCAGCAACATAAGGACTTCAAGTTGAACCTTTTCATTATCTGTGAACATCATCTTGCTACCAAGATGGTTTTTAGTGGATTAAAAAGATGAAAATCGCTTGGGGCTAAGTCGAAGCTGTATGGTGGATGTTGAAGAAGTTGCGAGATGATTTTCACAGATGATTAAAAAGTTCAACTGGAAGTCCTAATGTGGCTGGGTCAGCAAACCAAAGAATGTTATGCAGCTGGTATTGGGTCACTGATAAAACGGTGATATAAGTGCATAAATATTGGTGGAGAATATGTTGAAAAATAAAAATAGTTTTGAAGTGAATATCATTGTAAGTTATCATTTAATTATCTTTTGTTAATTACTTAATGACTTTCCCTCGTACTATTATGTGAGAAATTTTGCTGTACTGTTGGAAGTTTCCATATATTTACAGCTAGCATTATTGAGTGTGTGTTAAAAATTAGCCGCAAACTATAGGAATCAACTGAATAGATTCTTCTTCATGCTTATCGGTTCTAAATTAAATTGGACATGTGTTGAATACTTTTGGGCAATGCACTACTGACTATAAACCACCTTGAACATTCAAAAAAAGTTATTACAGCAAAATCTTTTAGACAATTTAGATATTTAGATATAAACATGCCCAAAATATAGGCATATTAGGTAAAGGTTGTCAAACACTATCATAATATTTTTTGTTGAATTTTGTTACTTATTTTTTCATTATTTTTTGTGTTCCCACTCAGAGCATTTCGCAACTCTCTGCAGTATCATTATATATAAAATGAACTTTTTAACATCCTTCATTAGTTTTTATCAAATCTCTATATGTTTTCTTCAAGTAATTTTAGTGACAATCGTATCTTTAGAAGAAAATTATTAAAAAATTCAACTGACCATTTATTTTTATTGGTGTATAATTGTTCTCATGCACATAAAATATAAGAATCCAAGTCATCTAGACTTTTTTATTCATACATGATGTATGCGGATTTTTTACTTTTTAAAATGTTATTTATCATGTCGTAGCTTTATTGTCAAAAATCACTAACTATGAAATTATTATTTTTCATCAGAATAATAAAACTGCTTTTAATTAATTTATTCGAATAATATGCATAAAACTAAATAAATAGAGATATGAGTTAATTGTATTGTAATCAAATAAATAAGAAATATTGGAAGAATAAATTTATCAAATGTAGCTGTCATTCTCGGCCAAGAAAAATGGATATAAGAGATAACATTACTAACATTAAAACGACGATATGAAGAATTCTTACTATAATAAAACACTGGAAATGACATATCAGGGTGCTTAACTCAATTACTTGCGCATAATTTAGTAAAATTTCTCTAGATTTTTTTTTTCTTTGTGGAAACAATTCTTACGGTTAATATTTTCTCCTTATCAAAACAAATCTTCAAAGCAAACTTTAATGTTGAAAATTCAATAGAAATGAATATTTTTATCGAATATTGAATAATTCCTTAAGGAATCATTTATATTAAGGACAAGAAAAATAAATATTATGTATCCTCTGAAGTTACAAGATATATATTTTCTTTAAATCATATTAAAAGTTAGAAATTATGCAATGTAAATGTTTTAAACTTTCATATTTACTTTTAAAGTAAAACACATAGGTAAACTTCCTGACTGCCAAACGGTAAGCTTTAATTATTTTATTTTATTTTCAGCCACTTTTCTGTTTAAAATTATAAGCTATCTTTGCATAATTGTAATGCAAATAGAATTAAAATCAATGTAAGTAATTAATTTACTGAATAAGGTTTATATAATATATAGTGCAATCGGAGTAATTATTCATCTAAAGATAACTAAACCTCTTCACATCTTGCACACATTAGTCAACATGAAGAATAAATACACTTTTTACAAGGTTGTTACCTTCTGCATTTAAACTCTTTGATTCATTTCAACCAACATCATAAATTAGTAAGATAAGTTTATATGACGTTGATTCTTTTTTCCTATTGTAAATTTTTAATATTGCAAAAAGTAATTAAAGCAAAATACGTTTCTAATCATCAGACGATGCCGGAAGCTCGTACTGTTTTGATTATAAAATACCAGACATATCGCTAATTAAACACAACAGCGCATTAATTTAAAAATCGTCATAAATCATCAATTTTGAGTTATATTTACATAATTGCAACGTACTTTTTATAAACTTTAAACTGTGTTACCTAGGGAAGCGCATGCGGAACCTCCACAACATTGAGCTGAGCGAGTTAATTTGCAAACATTCATTCGATGTCGTAAAGCAGCTATTTATAATTTTTAATTTTGAAATTAACATTAATATTACTTTATTTGTCCAAAGAAAGTTTATTTACAAGAATTTAAAAAACTCACAATAAAAATAAAAGCAAAAAGTAGAATTTTCGGAATATGGCTTGCTATCTAGGAACAATCGAGGTATAAGAATTCTAGATGTAAAATGAAAATCTGTAAGGCTAAAACCCGTCAGCAGAGGAAGCTGAATGTCGTTCTAGCTTCTGATAAATTAGTGTTATACCTTAATAGACTTGCACATACTTGTACATAAACATTTAATATTTTTAGATATTAATAATATTGATTGCTCCACCAAAGAATAATCAATAATTTTTCTTTTGATTATTTGGTTCCTAAGAAAAGATAAAGTACACCTGGGCAAGTGTACACACGGGGAAAGTATAATACACCATACCTAGCCCACTGATATTTTGTAAAAAGTGTCACTCTAAAGGGAAGATAGCTGGGTTGGAAGGCCATTACAAGCAGTGTTAGGTCATTATTCTACCGTAATTTGTGCTGGTAAATACCTCTGTGCGAATGGTCCGTGTTAAGTCGATAGTCGAGTTGGACAGGTCAGTGACCGACAAGCTATTCCGAAACCAGTTTTCATAAGGAACATTTTCTCAATATGGCAACAAATCCTTTAAAGTTAAACGATTTAACTTACGTATAGTAGATAGACATTTGGCTAGGTATATTTTTGAGCGAAGCCATTTATGTGCACTTACCCCGGTTTTTAACTATCTGGGTCAAGTGTAGTAAAATAAGCGAGATAAGTGTACATACATAGATCGAATAGTACAAAATAAATTTTCCAGCACTTTATAGGGTCGTCTGGTTATTACTCATTATCATATATATGACTGAAGAATTTATTTAATAAACAATTGGCATGTTTGTGGTTATATAAAAATTTGAACAAATTTGGTAATTATAAATGCATTTATATGTGATTTCCTGTAGAAATAACGTATTTATATGAAAGCAGCAAACAATGGTAGGCTACTGCAAATAAAGTGGTAATGTTTACCTAACGATAATAGAAATTGTGCAAGAGAGCTTTCAAGATTCCAGTAACGACAAAATGTCATGGGTGGATCAACATTTCCAAAAAAAGAAGCCCGAACATGAAGAAAATTGAAAAAGCAGTTTAAGGGACTGTGACAATAGTGTTGAAAGAGCTGGAAGTTCTTTTTCGGAAAGTCTTTTGACGAAATAATGATCACCCATGATATAGTGTGGCAGTCGGATTTTCCAAAAGTGCTAAAAATTTGAATCCAATAAATGCGATCGTTTCTGAATAATAAATATCGATTCCAGCTCAATCTGAAGATCTGGTAGTTCAAACGTAAAATTTGTATAAGGATTGAATTAATAAAACGTTTCGGCCGGTTAAAAGCTAACAGATGTCGCTGTGGACGCCATTTATCGGATTCAATTTTTTTTAGCACTTTTTAAAGCATAACTGAGATAGCCGGTTTCCACATTATATCTTCTAGACGCTATACCCATGTCATTCCTTATGTTTAGCCACAACATAGTAATCTAGCAAGAGCTCAGGCGTCAAAGCGATAACGTCACTCCAAGTAGCCAAAACTTTGCGCAAAAAGCAAAATTTGGAAAAAATCAAGAAAAAATCTAAACCAATAGCAAAAACTTCAGTAAAGCTTGCGCCGAAGATGGAACTAAGATGCAAAGCGCCCAGAAAGAGAAAAAAAAATAACAAAAATATTCCATTTGTTTGCAAATATTGGGTTAAGTTTATTTGTTTGACAGATTATTTTATTTACTAACCAGTGCCTGTTTTTTTTTATTTCATTTGTATATTACGCTAGAAACAATTTCAAATGTGTATTAAGTCGAAAAACATGATTGTTATAAAATATAGTCGAATTCGGCGTCAATAAGCTGTGAAATCTTTTAATTGACTGATTTTTATTTTGATATGAGTAGAATTATTTCTTTATTTTTGAAGAATTTAAAAATAAAAAAGTGTGTATTCTCTTAAAAGTTTCTTTTAATTCAAAATAAAATAATTTTATTCTCATATGTATTTTTAACTAAAAAATACTGATGAAATCTTGTAGAATCCATGTGTGTACGCTTGTTCGTGGCAAAACAAAACCGTGGTGCAGGTGTACACAGGTGGGTTGCAGCTTATGTTTCTTTGGTATGGCTGTTTAGTAAAAATTAAATTTATTCGTGCGAAACAGTCTTAGAAACTGTTCTATTACATTCGCATTGCAATAAAAACACAGAACCACAAAAATACATTATATATTTTCCCGTGTACAAATGTCCCTCTGTATCGTAGTTAAAACAATTTAACAGCATTTTTTGAAAACCGACATTTCTGAGTTATGGCACTATTGTATTTAAGAAACGTTATACAAGGTGCTCCTAAAAGTTTGAAACGCGCTTTAAGTTTTTACAGCATACAATGTAAGTTGTAAAAGCTTTCAAAATAAAGTATTAAGATTATGTTGCTGAAATAGTCCTGCCATTAATTTTGAAAAAGTTGCTCTTTTTAAAATTTTATATGGTCCCTGGATCTTATACATTATATTTAGAAAGTCTTTCTTTATGCCCTGACAAGTACAACAGTAAAAATTCCATTCCTCTACGACCCAAAAATCGCTGATTTACAATACTTTAAATTTTATGCAATTTCGGAGCTTTCCGACACGCGTTTTCTGTTTTTAGTGCCGAAAAGTTCCGAAATTTCTTAGTATCCAAAGTATAATAACTCGATGAGTTTGGATCGTAGAAGAATGCATTTTTTACTCTTTTACTTGTCAGAGCAACGAAAATGATTTAAAATATAAATTATAGGGCCCAGGGATCGTATAAAAATTACCAAAGTGTAATTTTTAAAATGAATGTCAGGACTATTTCATCCTCATATTCTTAATTCCTACCTTATTTTGAATACTTTTGAAATTTACCATGAGTAAGTATCTCAAACAGGTAAAACGCGTATCGATCATTTTGGGACACACTGTATAGAAAGTGAATTAAACCATATTTCTTTTGCAAGCATATACTTTCTGCAAAACCATCTTCTCATGCGATAAAATTACTTATTTTTAACATTTCTTAAAATGCGTAATTTTGTAATGCATTTTTACGCTGTAATTAAGAAAATAACCTCTTCGCTTTCCAAAACATTGTTCCGTTGATTGTACAAATTCTTCTCGACCAATCATTATTTAATTCTGGTATGTAGCCAATTTCTTATTTGTAAAAATAGTCTATTTGCTTATAGTTCTTGTTCAAAGTCCTTTTTGCCAATCAAATATTATTTTTTGTGTACCACCTTTCTTACATTTATAAAGGCAACCTATAGCTCATTGTTCAGGTTTGAAACGCAGTAGGCATTCATATATTAAAATATTTGACGTATCCTGTTAAAGAAACTCTATACACGATACAGTGAATTATTTTAGTTTTAAACCATTTCTGGTGAACTATAATTGTAGTTTAAAATTTACATTCAAATCTATTCAGTGGTTCCTTTTAAAATTAACGACATACATACATACATACATTCACATAACCATAAAAAATTAATGTTTTGAAGTTACTTAAATAATTTATGAATAAAGCTTACATGTTCATATATATTTTCCAACAAATCAAGTTTGATCAAATCATATTTCAAAGTAAATTTTATTCTGTTTTTATGTTAATGTCTCTTTTACATCAAATGATTTATTTAGCACTGTTCTTTGAATAGTTTGTTAACTCGTAAAGTACACTGACTGTCTTATAAATATCCTCACAAGTATGCCGATGGCAAATATTTTGTTTATTACTATTTCTAAATAAAAGTATTCTACCTCGAAGATTAATAGAAATCTACTAAGAAGATTAGTAGAAATCTACTAAGATGATTTTTGTGTTGAAATAGCGGTAGAAAAAAAGGAATATCTCCAGCGGCAGCCTTTAATTAAAATAAAAACAGAAAACTGCCCAGTTAAACTGAGGGCATTGAGCTCACAGGCTATTCACACTAATTGTATATTAAACTCTTATTTCAAAGAATTTGAAATAAGCACTCGAAAAATAAAGAAATTGACAATATATATTAACGGGGGTATCATCCCCCGTTCCCCCCTTATAATTAAATAATGAACCCCATAAACTAATCAGGAAAGCGCCTTATCACAATGAACTATATACAAAATTTGAAGCAACTCAGATAATTCTGCATGAAAAACCCATTTATCTAAATTAAGGGGGGATTCGTCCCCCTTTCCCCTTCTATACTTTACCAATGAACTCCCAAAAGTAATCAGTAAAGCGCCTTATCACAATGAACCTATATACAAAATTTGAAGAAAATTGGATAATTCTGCATGAAAAACCCATTTTTCTAAATTAAGGAGGGGGGTTAGCCCCCTCCTTTCCCCTTTTATACTTAACCAATGAACTCCCAAAAGTAATCAGTAAAGCGCCTTATCACACTGAATCTCTATACAAAATTTGAATAAAATCGGATAATTCTGCATGAAAAAACCATTTACCTAAATGAAGGGGGATTCAACCCCCTTTCCCCCTTTATATTTAACCAATGAGCCCCAAGACTAATCAAGGAAGCGCCTTATCACAATGCACATATATACAAAATTTGAAGAAAATCGGATAATTTTGCATAAAAACCCCATTTATCTAAATTAAGGGGTGAGGGGGGGGGGGGTTGGGCCCCATTTTCCCCCTTTATACTTAACCAAAGAACCCCCAAAACTAATCAGGGAAGCACCTTATCACAAGCAACCTATAACCAAATTTTAAAGCAAAACGGTTTATTTTATCAAGTGTTATCGCGTTACGTACAGACATACGTACATACATACATACATACGTACATACAGAACCGGCGGGCACATACGCTCTCAGGCTTTGATAGCCTGTGACCTAAAAATCATAAAAAAGGCAGCACTCGGTATAATTGGATGTGATTTGCGGGCATAGACGCCGACCGCCGAATTAACAGGGAGTTATGGGAGCAATCGGGTAAACTTCCACTACTAACTTTAAACTGTTATTTTTCTATTTAATTAACCAGAGAATTCTATGATTAGACGGGAAAAAATCCTTTCAAATTTAGTGGTGATTGTATGTGATTGCATCCTTCGCCCCTTGAAGTCAACGCCTTTGTTTTCTGCATACATCCTAAGAAAGACACTTTTTTTTAAGTTGAATAAAAAAATTCTGTTAAAATATTTTAATAAACAGAAATGCGCTAATTAAATTCAGAAAATTTTGCAGGAAAAAAATTATTATTACTTTTCATATACAAAGAATTTTTCGATACCAAATGCTGAAAACGTCCGTTACCACAATGAATTATGCCAGTGGTGTAATTAATCCCTTGAAGAACACATAATCGTGACGAAATCTCTTACATACTTCAAGATATATTGCATGCTTCAGTTAAAGATGTTCTCATCCACCTGAAAAGAGCAAACGTGTTTCGCAGATAAATTGGTTGAATTGAGAAATGTGCGCTACCCCAGTTCCATGATCAATAGAGCTGCAACGTATAGTTTCTACACAAATAAAGAATTTCTGTCTAATTGGTAAATTATACAGGGTGTTTCAAAAGATTGAGTACAAACGTTAAGGTGGTGATCGAGCACACTGCAACAAACATTTTTTGTATTGGAAACTAGGGTCCCATTTCAATGGTTCAGTCATAAATACAATGTGTCTCATACGAACAAGAGCGCCGATTTTCATTCGTAACTTTAAAACGAGCAAGATAATTTATCGAAGCATTCAACAGAATAAGTTTACTTTGTGTGAAATGTTTTGATATTACTAGAACTTCACTGTAATTATGTCAGTGACATCATATGTACTGTGAGCTACATTTCAAATTTCGGAGCGTCTAGATCAATATTGTTTGGAAAAAGATCGTAGCATTTCCAGAAATTATCAGAAAATTATCACATTTTGTAGGAAACAATGTACGTATGTTGAAAATATCATTTCAGAATCTTTATTATTGTTAAAGTTATGATCGAAAATTCGTGTTTGGCTTGTAGTGAAACATTCTGTATTTATGACTGAATAAGTGGATTGTGACCTTCATTTCCAATACACAAAATGTTTGTTGCATTGTTCTTTAACACCTATAGAAGCTTGTACACGATCTTTCGGGATACTCTGTGTAGTTAATCATAATGGCACGAGAATTTCCAATTGTTAAATTATAAATTCAGTAGTAACAATCAATAAGACTGTTCTGCTGGTTGTTGCATAGGAAGTGGTTGTAAGCATTTACAAGAGAAACATTTCTAAACGGAAATTCGATGGGAAGAAGAGGCACTATAAAATTTTCGAATTTCTCGTAGGTATTCGAAATTCATAAAATAAAAAGTACAGCTTACTTTTAAGTATTTTTCTAAAATATTTATTTGATTTTGTTAGATCTTTGGCATGATTTTCTGATCTATATCATAATTTTGTGGAAAATTTTATCATAACAGAGAGAATAATGTAGAGGGAGCTAACCCTGCATTGCTGGTGTGTGTCCAGTCCAGAAAGTAATATATATATATATATATATATATAGGGTGTTTCACGAAGGACCCCTAAATTTGAAAATAAATAACTTGGAAACGGTGATAAGAAGAATGAAATCAGTTGTATGTTTATTAAATAAACGATAAGAATTTGATACAGAAACCTCAAAATTTTAGTTGAAAATAACGCCGATAGACGGCACTGCAAGCACCATTATGGATCTCTATAAAGAGAGCTCATACGCCAAGAACGACAGTCGTCGAAGATTTTGCCTTTGAAACGTGATCGCTATTAGCATATGGTGAAAGAAATTCCGGAAGTGGCACTGCAGGACATTGCTTACCGCATCAATATTTTAACACTTGACGAGCTGGAGGAGGCTATTTCTCAATCTTGTGTGTTGATTCCCGGTGGCATACTACAGAGTGTCACGGACAATTTCATTCATCGTTTTTGACATGTGTGTTCCGTGAAAGGTGCACATTTTGAATCGCTTTTGATGTGATACAGCCTACTTATGCTTATGCCCTCTGCATCGCCCTCTATCGTCGCAATTTGTTACTAAAATTTTGAAGTTGCTGTATCAGAGTTTTATGGGTATTTTTAATAAACATACCACTGGTTTCATGCTTCTATCTGTCACCGTTTCCGAATTATTTATTTTCAAAGTTCGTGGTCCTTCGAGAAACACCATGTAAATTTCTGACACATAGGAATCGGCTGGGTTCGAACGTTTGACTTCCCATTTTAAAACTGGAGATGTTAGCTCTGTGCTAATAATGCTTGATTACATAGCCGGATTATTTATCTGTTTTACTCTGTCACATCTTTTTGATGATTTTCCCTATAGAATCTGTTTCAAAATGGTTTCAAAATAGATTTAATACCAAATCCGTCGACCTATTTGTACGAAAATCTATACAATTATTGCAACAGTTATTTTTAACATTTTCGTCTAATGGGAGCTCAATCGTAAATACCGTTTGGAAGTTATCGTGTTCAATCACATACACACGCACACACATATACAAAATCAGATCATGATTACAATACTTTTCTGACACTGTGTGATCGGAAAGTAAAAAAAGGTCTTTCTGAATTCAGCGGTATAAGAAAACATTAGAAACGTCTAAAATGATTCACAATGCAATAAAAAATATTTATTCACAGACTTGTGATATCTTTCTTTCTACACAAGCTTCTGCCCTGAAATAATGGTAGGATATATGAATTTAATTTCAAATTAACAATCTTCAATTTAACAATTGAAGATATCAGTGGAAGAAGTTGTTGTATCACATTTTTCTATTTTGTTGTTGTTCTATATGGATGAAGGCGTTATGAGGTAATCTATCATATAGTAAAGCTAAAATACTAGATTCTAAATTATTTTGAAGACATTAGACCTTTATTAATATTTACGTTTTTATTATTTAATAATTTGAATATTATTAACATTTTATATTTAAAAAATAAATCTTAATATTTTTTCTGATCAAGTTTAGTGCCACTTGTTAACCCCTTCAGGGGCAAAGTACTTTGGTACCTAAAATGTTGAAATGATTGATTGACACCAGGATTAACGAACGAATTTATTTTATAATAAGTAAAAGCTTTTCCTCATGTACCTTATAATTTCAAAATTTGATTATAAATTTCTGGTGTCATTGTGGCATTTTGGAATTAAAATTAAGTGGTATATATAATATACCGGTGCCCTTCAAGGGGTTAAGGGACCCAGAAAGGTTTGAAATGAGGAACGTTTAATGATCGTGGATTAGGAAACCTGTAATTAATTTAGACTGTAACTTCTTTCTGAATTTATTTTTTATGCTTTATAGAAATAAAAATATATTTGGTAAATTGTAAAAACAAAAACAGATGTTTTCAAATTGTACGACAATGTTAATCTTTTAAAACTAATTTTGCCACGAGGTTGAAGTTAAGGTTCCATATTTTTGAGACGTAATTTCTTTTTTATACTGCTTATTACATTGCATCTCGATTATACTTGTAAAACAAGCAAACATTTGTAAAAAGACTTAAAACGTTATAATAAAAATACATAAATCCATAAAAGTTACCATATTTTTGTTATACTTAAAAAAGATATTTTGCTTGTTTATCAGGTATAGTTTGTAGATAATTTAATTTTCTTTATTTAACAAAAAGAAACATGTAAATACGCTAAATTGTTTTTTTAAAAGGTATCGTGGCAAGACCGGTTAAAAGATTGTTTCGAGATAATTTGGTTTAAAGTTTTGCCTTCGTTGGTATGGCCGGTCTGCGTCGCAGAACGCTTACGACTCGTACACCGTAATTTTAGGACTGTTCTTATCTGACTAACTGTGCGACATTCCTAAAAGTTCGTACATTATACTAATAATAATAAAATACATTTTTTCGTCAATTTAAAACTTTCAGTCAAAAAACTAACGTTTACATGTTTCGTTAAACAGTACCATTTATTATATTCAATAAAAATATCAAAATATTTTTTAAATCTTCAAATTTTTCTTTTAATTATTTATTTACTTACTGCATCTTTAGAATACAAAAACAACTATCCAAAGCAAAAACTATGGTTTCCAACAAAAACCAAATAATATAAATTAAATTAAATTAAGTCTTTGGAAACCATTGTGTTCGTTTTATTTAAGTGACATACTCCCCCTTGAGTTGGTGAGATACAACTCAACTGATCAAGAAACGTTCTTACATTACAATTCAAAACTTGTAATTTCAAAAATTGCTGGATCTTTAATTCGATATTTCTGGAAGTAAAGCAACGGGAGCGTCTAAAGAGGTTATTTTGTGTCGTATACAAACAACACATGTCGATATTACTGATCTGATTGTTTTCCTAGCATTCAAGATCCTCTCAAAATATTTAACACATTCGCATCGGTATGTTTTTGTGAAATCTGGATTTTAAAACAGGAGAAGCTTCTCCCTCTTCTGAAAATCTTTCGTGAATTGTTTCCTAGATAGTCTTCTCAAGTTTATGATTCAGTAAATATCATTCAATATATAGATTTATTACAAAAAGTCTCACAATCTAAAAACATTATGGGCAGCATGATATAAATGTATTTTGCGTATGCTAAAAGCCACGCTCTTAGTCAATGACGTGTTTTGAATAAAAACGAGAATTCTCGTTTCCCGATGCGAATGTGTTAATAACAATTGCGATCCAGTATGAGAATTTTTTCTATATTCGGTCATGGTAAGTCATCTGACAACAGGATGATCCGATCTCTTATAAATATCCTAGTATAAGTGTATGACTGATTTTTTTTTCAAAAAGTGATACAAGTTGAATAAAAAAAAAGTTGTTGAGACGTACTGTGTCCTTTTTATCGTAATCAAAAGATTAAGATTTTAAACATGCGTTACCAAGAAGAAAATAAATAAATAAAATTTACAACTAAAAGCTTTCAATTCAATTTACAACTAAAAGTTTTGTGACATAATACTCTCCCACTAAGCTCTTACACTACAGTTTTATTCGGCGTATAACACGCAGCTCACAAAAAAACATATTTAGACACAGAAATTTTATTTAATGAATCGTAATCTGCGTTGTAATTATTTTACTTTATTTATTAAACAAAATTTCTGGAAGTTATGTTTCTTTGAGCTGTAAGTTATACGCCGGAATACACGGTATTCACAATGCACAATCACTTCAAATTAGAAATTTTTATCCGATGAATTTAGGAAAAATGCATTTAAATAAAATGATTTAAACATTTTTACATCACTAATTACTTTCGAAATACAGAAGCAATTTTACAACATGGCTGAATCTAAAATGATTTAAATAATCATGCTTACTACAGATATCAACCTGCAACCGTAATTTATCTTTTCTATAAATTATACAGGAATACTAAATACATCGTAATTCAACTCGTTAAAATCGCTCTAAACTTAAATGTAATTAAAAACTGAATTAATAGCATATTTTTTTTTCCACATTACACGATAAATGTTTGTTAAAAATCATTTCAAGCCTTCGTTCATTTCCCTTGAAGTACTTATTTAGCAAAATTATTCAGATTACATTTTTCTCCCATACATTTGAATGTTAAATTTTTTAATGGGTTCAAAAGGAAAATCACTCTCGCAAACATGTTTAATCTCGAATTAATATCCGTATGAATTAACTTTGAATAGAAATTTGTTCGTAAAACATTTTCTTGAATAAATGGATGCAATGGAAGTTTTTTAGTTCTGTTAATATCCTAAACTTTTTATTATTATTCAGTAACATTTTTCTTTTCTTGGAATGAGTTTCGTTAATTTATGAAAACTCACTGAATCAAAATCACTAGCTCAAAAATCAAAATTTGCTTTTTAAAATATTTACTGATTTTCTGCTGTGTCTACAAATTATTTTTCTCAGCACACATTTGTTTATGTATTGATTTGTATATACTGAAACACAAAGAACTTTCACGAATACAATATCGGTGAAAGTAAGTTTACCAAACGAAAGTTCAAGATGACCTTGAATTTAGGGACTGCTGTCCAACGCAGTCCCTACAATTTTGATTTAAAGTACTTGTTGAATTTTATGAAAATAATAAATTTCCGGGGACAAAAACTATATAAAATTTAAAAAGTTATAAATTTTAAAGCTATGAATTTTTTAAGTAAATACCATTTTATGAGCTCTAGAAAATTCGGTACTTTAGTTACTGTTAAATAAATACATCTGTAATTCACTTTATTAATCGCATAATTTGATGAAAATGGATTTTTTCTTAAATTTCAAGCATTTAAATATTTCAACGTTAAACGGATATATTGCTTTTTACATCACAATTTTTTTTTGAAAATACATGAGTAATTTTGCCTGGTATATGCATAAGGAATTTGACTGAATATAAAATATTTCAAATAAATATGCTTAGTACAGCCTCCAACTGTTAAAGGTTTGAGCTCATTAATTATTTTTAATATTTAGGTTAGTAAACGTGTTATTGTTAATGACCCATACACAGACACATACAGAGCGAAAATTTATTTTATTAGTATAGATAAACGGGCACGATCAATGTCTGAGTCTCACGCACAAAATTTAGCCTGGACTGATAGATACTTTCAAAATGCTCCCACTAAGAAAATATACTTTATTATACACTGACAAAGTCACTTAAACAGAGTGAATAAATAAAACTTTCTTCTTACGTACAGATGATCACTAAAACACTTCAAATCTTAAGTTAACGCTCGTGGATATCTCCTGCTGCGATGCGCAAGCCTTCACAACTTTCTTGACGATGAGCTAAATCACCTAAAGTAACGGCAGCCCGTGACCGCCGAATCAACTTCATTGCAATAACAAGTCAAAACTGGCTTACCACGTTTAACTTTTCTTCTAGTAAAATTTTTACTTCAGGAGAATAAAACCTTTATGCTAGCCAGCTCCGGTTTGTTTATTTGTTTGTTTATTGAGAACATACATCTGACTTGTGTGCTTGACATCAAGTGCCCGCTTATAAGTCATCGCCAATATACAAGGACGAGATAACCACATGGAAATTTACAACACCAGAGAGTTACATGCGGGAGCTCCACAAAGTGTGTGCTATGGAGCTGGCGGGAGTCCAACCCGCCGACCTGACTCCTACGCTCTCAAGCGATTAGCGGAATGGTGTCTTAACCACTCGGCCACGGAGGCCCCCAGCTCCGGTTTAATGTACCACTGCGTGCGAGATGCAACCAAATATAACGCTACACAAACTTTCACCTGCTTAAATACGATTACCGATCGACCATTATAGCCAAAACTTGCAGAAAACCGCTGTGAAACGCAGAAAACCCACAAATTCCGACGGCCACATGCATTCGTTGAAAATTAGAGTAAAATAACATATAGATGTCTCTGCACGCACACAAATGTTAGCTTGACGATACGTTCACAATCAAAACAATTGAATGCCGTTATGAGAGAGTCGCTAGTCTACTACCAGGGAAACACTAGATACCGGGTTTGCTCATTATTTCTCATGACGTTACAAATAGTGGCTGGCCGCGACCAGCGATTGATACAAAGCGGCGCACCCATCGTTTTGTGCAATCGATGTATGTCTTTGGTCGCGGCCAGCCACCATTTGTGATGTCATGATAATGAATGAGCAACTCGGTATCTAGTGTTGCCCTGCTACTACATACTTTGTCATTACTGCGTTTTTAGAAAAGAAGAGCAGCAAAACATTTTTATTTCTGTGATTTTATTTTACTGAAAAGAAACGAAAAGAAAATGGAAGAAAATAACATCGTATTATTTGTGCGGTCACTTAACTTTAATACAATTGTATTTATTTTGAAAAAAGTATTGAAAATTTGTTTGGATGGATTGCATTTGATTAAAAATGTATAAAAATTATTCCCATGTTTTTGTGGGATTAGTTTTGAATATTCGTTGACAGATATGGCCGCAATTAAGTGTGGGATCAATTTTCATTCTTCTACAAATCATGTCGTTAAAAATGTGTTTATTTTTATAAGGTGTTGCTACTTATCGTTTACCAATAGCTAATTTCTAAAACGTTATTTTTAGAGGCATAGTTCAAATTCCCAAAATGGTCTCACTTTTTGTTCTGCATCATATAAAAATCGATTTACGTTTTAAATTAGTTAATTTTTAAATTGTTAAGAAATTAAAATATTATAGAATTCCTAGGTCCTATAAGTTTTATATAGAAAAAGTTTCTCCATGTTATAACAAGTAAAACAGTAAAAATATATTCTTCTATGATCAAAACTTACAGAGTTATGAAACTTAGAATTTTATGAATTTTGAGAGTTTTAAACACCAAAAATGGAAAAACGTGTTTTTAGTGCCAGAAAATGCTTAAATTGCATGAAATTCAAAGTATCATAACTAGATAAGTTTTTGTCGCGCAAAAATTGAGTTTTAGCCCTATAAACTGATTTTAATGGTGCGGATTCATCTCAACAAAAAACAACGACTATACTTAATTCCCAAAATTATTTCGAATATTCTGTTTAAATGCCTTTTCATTAAAACGTCCGTTGGCAGAATAAATAGCTATTAGTTATACGTTACAAAAATAACACTTTGTTTGAACTTGTTGCGTGAGCAACTGTGAAACGATGCAATCTATTAACCAAAAGTAATTATATTTC
The DNA here is from genome assembly GCA_963931845.1 of Maratus michaelseni. Taxonomy (NCBI): domain Eukaryota; kingdom Metazoa; phylum Arthropoda; class Arachnida; order Araneae; family Salticidae; genus Maratus; species Maratus michaelseni. Next base: position 500,997,685 of record OZ007586.1, on the reverse strand, counting down.
CCATCTCTAGAATTCAGTAGATTTAAACGTGTTTGAGCCTGAATTAAAATTTAGCTTAATATGTGGTGTGTATAAAAATATGCAGGTAATATACAGGGCTGTAAAAAATAATTCAAGTATGTTTCTGTATATTGGTAGAAATTACTGAAGGTGAATTTTATCCTATTATGCGTTTTAATACTAAATTTTAACATACTAATTTTAACATATAGATGAACACGGGTATGCTCAAAAGTAATAGAGTACTTTTCCAGCTATGGACGGTAATTGCTAAAATCTCATTTTTAAATGCATTATGCGTTTTCAAAAATGTTTACTTAGGTATCTTATTTACCTTATTAAACAGCAAAGTTTTGTTATTGTTTTCTGGAAGTATTGTAAATTGTTTCATAATCTATGCTTGATGCATATTTTCTCATTCTTGTTAATTTGGTCCTCGGTAGAAAACCAGCTTGACATGCCTGATCTATATCTATTGAGCTATATTAATTTTAAAATTTCTGGGCACTTATCGTCTTTTTAAAATACAGAAGCAAATTCTTATAAAAGCTTATCTATTTCGCATAAACTTTGTAATGGATCGGCTACTCTGATCATGTGAGTAGGCGATGTTTTGAATGAGATCGTTTGTCCACTAATTGTCCATGTGCGTAAAAGTTGATCAAGGCTAACTTTCTTTAACTTTCGACGGATGAAACTTTCGACTGTGTAAATCTCGGAACTTGTGAGTTTCTGCTTTTTATCGATATTCATGCAAATTATTGTAGCTGGTCAATCGATATTTGGGATATATAAGCTTTGAAAATACGTTTGGATTTAGGAACTTGGGTTCGTGTTCTCTCTGCATACGAGTAACTGGAGATCATGCGCTTGCATAAATAATCTGAAGCTGACGTTTTGGCCTGGACGTATGAATTCAGCGTCCGCCGAGTCTACTGCGTGAAGTGGAATTATTTACCGAAGGCATCCTAACCTGCGGCTGTCTTCAAAATTGCGAGTTCGTTTTTTGAATCTTTAAATTTAATATATTTGAAATGTTATATTTTACGGAGTATAGCTTCGGGAAGAAGTTTAATTATTTCTTTTGGAGCGAAGAAAATTAGTAGCGCCCTTCTCAATCCCAGCTGATTAAGTTTAAATAAACATTATTTTTAAACCTTAACTCTGGTGCTCTCCTTGTACAACTGAACGGCCTGGCTCACTCAGACTGACAGCAATGGCCGTCACAACGTTTCATTAACAACATTTTGCTCTGAAAAAATGATGAAGAAAATGAAGCTGTCATTCATCAATTTAAGATTATTTTAGATAGAGATTCATAATTAACTGACAGAAGTCATAGTCCCACTCTCCCTCATTTATAATGATCATAGAATGTGGAGCTAAGAAATATTAATATTAAAAATAACATCGCAAATTTGCCATATTGTCAGATTTTATTTACATGCCAGAGTAGCTAAGATTAACAAATGATTTTTTATTTTTATTTTAAAAGGCATATATTATCCAAAACTATACGTAAATAAAATATGAAAATACAACAGATTTTTTTATTTTTTTCATTGATAACAGAGGCCTACAAAAAAAAATTTGTGTGTGCCTATGATTTTACATCTATTTTTGGATATTTTTGGGACACTGAATCTAAATATGAAATCCGTTTTTCTCTATCAGCTTTACTTTTTCAGATATGTGAAGAGAACTAAAGATTTTTTAGAACTGACGTGACCTTCAACGCTTAAACTGGCGTTCAGACACAACGACCTGTCGCGATGCTCAGAACGATTTGAGAGGCGTTGAAATTTCAGAAGACCTTGAAAAAATGACGGGCAAGCAATACTGAGTTTCTGCGCATGTTTATGACGCCGCTCAGCCAAGAGGGGACAGCCACTAAGAGATAAAGTTAATTTGTGATTTCTCTCCATGGAGTGTAGACGTTATTGACCTTCCGTGATATTTATGTTTAGGATAGAATTCTTATAAAGTTAACTTAAAACGTGCTGTGCTTTAGATTGTTGTATTTGTGTTGTTGAATAGAATTTAAACGAGTTCAAGTAGAAGAAGTTGTGTAAATCGTCCTGATGTGTTTTGCTACATCTGCGGAGAATACCCGCCAAAAGAGTACAAAAAAAATTACTGACTTTGTAAAGAGAGCTTATCTTGGATACTTTAGTGTGAGACTTGGTGATCAGGATAAAACCTGAGCACCACACCAAGTCTGTAAAACTTGTACAGAACACTTACGACAGTGCACTAACGGGAAAAGAAAAAGTCTCAAATTCGGCTTACCAATGGTTTGGAGAGAACCCCAAAACCATTTCGATGACAGTTATTTCTGCCAAGTAAATATTGCTGAAATTAATTGAAACAACCGTAGTAAGTGGATTTATCCTGATTTAGCCTCTGCAAGACGCCCGGTTCCTCACCCAGAGGAAGTGCCGATCCCAAAGTTTTACCAGCTACTAGAACTGTGTGAGGATGAGTACTGTCCTTCTGATCACCCTTCCATTACGTATGAAGGTGAAAGTGGTTATGAAGAAATGTCGTCAATGCCCCAATTGAGTTATGAAAAAATTAAAGCAGGAATATTTGACGGACCACTAATAAGACAACTGATTAAGAATCCTGCTTTCGTAAACTCGATTTACAAAAACAACTTTTCAAAAGTAAAAAAAGCCAAGCGTAAAAAAAAAAATAAATAAAAAATAAAAAGTTGTGGCTAAAAAATGGTGTGATGTCAAATTTCCAAGCTATTATATTACTTATTTAACTTCTTTCCATTAAATAAGTTATCATATATATAAGTCGAGTGCCTACGTAAATGTTAATAGAAATCGTTTTCTCCTGTACTAAATACATCCTAACGAGTTTCTGACAATTCAATTTTTTTCAAATTATGCATGATGGGCTTGGCGGCCATCTTTGCATATTATTCACAAAATTCTAAGCACCCAAATCCGTATTTAAAAAAATTGAATTTTCAGAAACTCGTTAGGATGTATTTAGTACAGGAGAAAACGATTTCTATTAACATATACGTATGCACTCGACTTATATATATGATAACTTATTTAATGGAAAAAAGTTAAATAAGTAATATAATAGCTTGGAAATTTGATATCACACCATTTTTTAGCCACAACTTTTTTTTTTTTTTTTTTTTTTTTTTTACTTTTGAAAAGTTGTTTTTGTAGATATTATTTCTTTTTTTTAAATAGATTAAACATAATTTAAATAATCTAAACATGAGAAATAATTTAAAATTACATTTTACTTTCAGTCATTGTTTAAAGGGTTAACTAGAAATACCAGTAGATTTTTCAATTAAACTAATTACACTCTTAAAAACAACATACTAAATGTGGCTTGTTATAATACTTGTTATCCTCCGTTAAAAAATATCACTGACTTATCCATGAAATGAATAAAAATGGAATACGTACATAGCGTGTCAGCGCTGCATTTGAAATCAAACGTCATATCACGCTCTTTTATTATTAGCACTAGCTGGCTTCGCCCGCTAGCGGCCCCCTAATTTACATCAGGGCCTCGAATCTTGTAAAACCTCGAATAAGATAAACCTCTAACCAAACGAACCTCCGACACGGGTCCCCGCTGCCTTCGGCACCGTATAGCAGTCGTGCTTTGCACGCTCAAGTTCCATCTTCCACCACCAGGTAGCGCAATCTGTTCTATATGAACCTCGGGCACTGAAATCGTTAAGGCTATAGATGTCGAGTCGAATGAGCTATACCCCGTCGTAATCCATCCCATAGAACCAGAGATAGGAAAGTGCTCCTGTTGGTGAAGAAACGAACTAAAATCGGAAAGCTCTATCGATGTCGAGTCGAATGAGCCATACCCCGTCGTGATCCGACCCATAGAAACAGAGATAGGAAAGCGCCCCCTGGTGGTGAAAGTTAATCGCGTTTGGGGGGCAAAGTGGGGGGATGAACACCGGAGATGCATAATAGGATTAAGCGGTCACAGACCTTTCCAACGATGTATCACATGAGGGGTATGTGCAAAATTTAGAAAATACCCCCCCCCCCCCTAGCATAATATGATAAAGCGTTCACAGACTTTTCCAACGATATATCACATGAAAGGTGTTTGCAAAATTTAGAAAAGTGCCCCCTTTGGGGGGCGGGTGAAAGTGGGAGGATAGACCCCGAAGATACATTATATGAATAAGTGGTCACAGGCCCTTCGAACAATATATCACATGAGTAGTGTCGGGGGGGGCGCGCAAAATGTGGGGATGACACCTGTGGTGCATAACATGAATAAGTGGTCACAGCCCTTTGTACCGATATGTGACATGACGGATATTGTTAAAATTTAGAAAGGTGCCCCCCCCCCTTGTGTAGGCAAAACGCGCTCCGCCCCTCCCTATAATTTTTGACGCGGCTTTATTTTTTAAATTTATGTTATGTGTTATAAAATATCGTAAAGTTTCAAACAGATAGCTTTATACTTCTTCCTAATTTTGTTCACGCTCCTCCCCATCCCTTCCTCGAAATGTGACGCGCCATTTTTTTTATAAATTTTTTGTCATGTGTTATAAACGATCTTAAAGTTTAAAACAGATAAAAAAGATAGCATTGGAATTTAATATATTTGCCGAAATTACTATTATATATAGAATAATATAGAAATAAACCCTCCTTTAGCTTGTAATTAAGATATACATATGAACAATTTTTAGAATTTCTGAAAGCTGATTTTTATTTATTTATTTATTTATTTATTTATTTTTTGTTTATTTATTTATTTATTGCGTTGCCCTGTGCATGTTTGGAATTTCTTAGCAATTTCTTAGATTTACATTATTTTATTCAATTAAACATTGTACTGTTACAATATATTTAAATGGAAACTTCACTTCTAAAACAAAAATAATTTAACAACTGGATTTCATTAATTTATAGGAAAATGACGTGAAAGGTATACCTGCGAACGAAATGCCTGTCCTTTACCGTGTTTTTTTATTAATAAATGAATCACATTTAATTCATTTCAAAAATTTTGTTTACGTTTGGAAAGAAATTTTAAATGCCGATAACTCTTAATGTATACATTTTAGAAGATACATCTTCCCTCAAAAACTAATTTATTTTTAAAGATCTTTCTAAAAACGTAAATTATGTATTTAAAATATTTTTAAAAGCATAAATACTATATCTGATTACTTTATTTTTCAATATTATAAGAACACGCATTTTATGACAATTAAATACACTAAACAAACATGAGTGAAAAATTGACCTGGTCAGGACTCGAACCTGGGACCTTATGCGTACCGTGCTGACGCTCTGCGACTGAGCCACACAGACCGATATCCTGGACCGCCAATTTCTCATACTTATTCATGTTGGAAACAGTCATCTGTCACAGTTTGCAGTCATATTTAATTGTCTGATAAAATGTGTGTTCTTATAATTATGAAGTTTTATTTTTAACAAAATATCTTCAGAAGAAAATAGCTGACTTGTAGATGAAATTTGATGTGATTATAACCTGTAACTGATTTGTGCTATTATAATAGAGATGGTTCATGGTCGTTGGCGGGTTTTATCTCTGTTTTGGCATAATTTTTTAATCGCCAAGTTAATTAACAGTTTTTTTCTAATTAAGGATAGAAAATATTTTTTTTACACTGGATTTTATAAAAGCACATAGATTACGTAATTACTTGTCCAAAAATGCAATCTTTTTTTTTATTCTGCCTAATATTAAGGTCTGTAGGTTGTTTAAAAAAAAAAAAGTTTGACGAAGAAAAAAGTGATCATTTTAAGTAACTCGACGTTTTTTAAAAAAATCTATATCTCTGTTTATAAATCACTTCTGAAGATGAGTTTGGTCTTAAATTGAAGAAATTCTTCATTAGATTCTTCTAGTTTTCGTTTTTTTCCTGCAACGCTTGGTTTATTTGATATCTGACATTTTAATTTGGCATGTTTTGTCGATTTAACATTGCGAAGTTGCTTTCTGTAAGTAAGCAGTAGCGGTTTTTAGTCCAGTTCTTGGCGTTGTTTGTGTGGCGTTTTTTTTTTAAAGCTTGGCTTGGCAGAGCGACCGCCCTGCTTGATGAATAAAATTGAGCGAAAACCCTGGACTTCTTTTGTTGCAGTAGTCGAAAACTTTTTGGGCAAACACAAAGCATAAAACTACGCAGAATTGGTAAATGAAATTCTTAGTAGTTTTAAAGTTCTGGGGTGTAATTTTAGCATTAAGATGCACTATTTACACAGCCACTTACAGCATTTTCCTGAAAATTTAGGATACACCAGTGAGGAATAGGGCGAAATATTTCATCAGGATATTATGGCTATGGAGGACCGCTATCAAGGAAGATGGGATACGCACATGATGACAGATTACTGTTGGAGTTTAAAAAGAGACTGTTCTAAAATGTATTCAAGAATGTCACTGAAAATTAGCTTCCGAAATGTTCAACGAGACTTTGTCTCTTCGATAACTCTTTCCTCTAGCTTTGTAAGTAAAAATATTTGTTTAATATAATTTTAAAAATTATTATTTGAATATGTGTATATTATAATAATAATTAACATTTGCATATTATAAAACTTGAGTGCTTATTTATTTTATTTATATTTTTATTTAATTCATGGATTTAACTTAAAATAGTGTAACATCTATTTCATAAAAATTTGTTTACCGTAAATATTTGAGCTCCTATGCAAAAATTAATGCCATATTTGAATTTAGGACATCAAATTCTTATAAAATCATCTGTAAATACCCAGTCACTAAAACAGCTGTTGACCAGTGTAATTTAAAAGAATAACCTGATTACACTTAAAATCCTTTATAAACTTCCATACGCGATTGCTATTTTAACCCTTAACGGTTAAAAGGCCCATCTACGGGGACGTGCATCAATTAAAATTCACGAAGTGCATCAATTACAGTTCTTTTATTTTTTAGGCCCCACTTTTTTGACGAACATTTTTTGTATTAGTTAACTGCTGACATTTTGAAATTAGATAAGAGGAAATTTTCTGTGCAAAAATATTGGTGTCCAAATTCAAGGACTTTACATACTGTATACTTCACGTATATTAATTAATCTTGAGTTTGGACACCAGTATTTTTGCACAGAAAATTTCCCCTTGTTTAATTTCAGAATTTCAGCAATTAAATGTTGCAAAAAAAGTTTGTCAAAAAAGTGGTGCCAAAAAAGCGTAATTGGTGCTCATTTTCAAAATTGTGATGCTCCGTAACAGTAACTTTCTACCGTTAAGGATTAAAATTATTTCGTAAAGATGAGTTGTCTATATTTTTGTTATCTGTTATTTCAACTTTGTCTGAAAAAAAATATCGAATCTTAAATATCTCTAAAACGCGAAAAAATAATAAAAAATCATAAAAGCTGTGTTTGATGATAATGCTTTCCCATTAAAAGGGGGATTGAATACATCAGATATTTACGTTTATCGTCAATAATATTGGTGAATAAAAAATATAAAATAAACTAACAAAACATCCTATATATTAAAAAGAAAAGGGATTTTTGTCAAATCCACTTTTCACATGAAAATGACCCATTTGCGCATGCGTAATATTAATACTAGAATATAACCAGTTTTAGAGTACACTTGAACGAGAAAAGGGTGACCGAGTAGTATAAGTAGTACTGTTCCGATCATCTTGTCGGTTCGACACCCACTCTGGACAGAATGATTTTTCTTATTTTATTGACAATAATTCATTTTAATAATGCCATATTTAATTCAGGGGGAAAAGTTATGAAATTTGTATATTTTTTTATTCGAAAGCTTTATAATTAAGTAAAATTTAACTCCAAATAATATTTTGTTTTTAAATTAAAAGATCGTGCATGTAATTATCGATTAAATAAATTGAACTGGCCTACAATTTTTATTATATTTGGTATGACCATTATCAAGATGTCATATATATAATAAAATAAGTATGTGATTTGTTTTCGTAAAAAAGGAAAAGTAAAAGAAGAGAAAATAGAAAGAAGGAAAAATATTCATACAGGAACTCTAAATTATCTTGATATCCATGATTTAACAATTAAACAATATGTGAAAATATGAAATAAAAATTCAAGTAATTAAAAAATATGTATTATAAATCGTTAGCTGCTAACAGCACAGTTTAAATTCAGGGTTTTAGAATCAGACGATATAAAAATTAATTTAATGAAAATTTTTAAATATCGTGTTGTTAAAAAAAAATCAGAAATACAATATTGTTATTTTTTTTTTCAAAATATTGGGACTGTGATAAATAAAATTTAACAACCGACAATATATTTTCAATTACTTATTTTATATTATAAATATTTAAATTAAAAGGTTTTGCATGTAGTTATCGATTAAATAAAGTAATCTGAACTTTTATCTATATTTTGTATGACCATTATCAATAAGATATATATGTATAACTAAGAAAAGTATATAATTATTCTCCTTAAAAAAATAAAAGAAAGGAAGAGAAAAAAAGAAAAGCAAAAATATCCATATAAGAATTATAAAAGAAATCACCTTGATATCCATGATCTTAATATCCCATTTTAGAATCAGGCTGATAAACATAAAATTAATGAAAAATTTTAAAAGGCGCCTAATTTAAACAAAAATAGAATATATTAAATATTGATATATATTTTTTTATCTTTGAGACTGTAGTAGGTAAAAATAAATTATTCAATTAATACTTTTAGTTAAATTATTGCTAAATTATTTCAAGTATAATAGGATATAAATTAGAAGCTTAAAATTATTTCGCTTCATTAGTTCAGCTGGCTGGACTTACAAAACAATCTATTGTCTTATATCTATAGGAGTCGCTTACACAATATAGCAATTCATAAAATGTTCAATAATTAATTTAAAAACAGCTAATTAAAAATAAAAGCATATTTCTGAAGGAGGTTTCAAGTTCTTTACCATCAAATCTTGATGGGTACTATCTAGTTTTCATTTTTTTTACCCCTTGAAGAACGGTGGGATACAATATATCCCACTTAATTTTAACCCCAAAATGCCACAATGACGCCAGAATTTTGAAATAAAATTTTGCTTTTATATTATACGTGAAAAAAAAAGTTTTTACTGATTTTCAAATAAAGTTGTTCTTAAACTCTGGTGTCAATCAATCATTTCAGCATTTTAACAACAGGAGTGCGTTGCCCTTGAAAGGGTTAAAAGAGAATGCAGATAGACCGCAAATCAGTCATAGAAGGGCGTGAACGCAAAAAAATTCAAAATTATATTAAAATCGTTCTTTTCCAAGACGCTTTTACGATGAAAAGCTTTCATATATTTTTAAGTTAATGTTGCAAATAAAATTAATTATTCAGGTACAAATGTCTATTCTGTAATCACTTTTATTGCAAAGAATATCTTACGACATATGACACATTTTATAACATCCATCAATCTAAATCTACAAAGATATGTTATTTTAAAATGTCTGGGTACTTGAATTAAATATTAAAACATCCGATTAAAAAAAAAGAAACAAAATCTTATAAATGCTTATCTGTGTCACACAAACTTTTCTTTAACAACAATTTAATCTGAAAAATGATGAATGCGATGACGCTGACATTCATCATTTTTAGATTATGCTATATAGAGATTCATAAATAACTGACAGAAGTTACTCCCACTGTCCCTCATTTATTATGTTCAAAAAATGTGATTAGTTAGGTCAAAGTTCGACACACTTAATTAGAACTTCAGCCATCAATCTCAAGTTCTGGACATAACTGTTATTCGTGTAAGGAGTTGTAACTCATTAACACCTGTTGGGATGGGCAGGCAGCTGTGAAATACCATTAAAATAAGGAGGTATAAAGTAATGTTTTAGCGAGCTAGCTTTATAAGGCCACAGTTCTTTTAATAATTTTTTAAGAATAATATTAATAATTTGTTGATTCATTAGATATCTATATTATAAAGCGAAAACATGTCCGTGAGTAACATTAACGTCATTTAGATGGTGGCAACACCTGACCAATAATTTTCGCTTTTACTGCAATTTTTATAACTTCTACACATCGTACAAATTCAATTTTTACACCGTCGAAAAGGAAAAACAACAATCTGCTAAAAGCATTTTGTTTAAAAATTGTAAGTCAGTTTGAATTTTTATGGTTTTAAAAATTTAATTTTCAAGCATGAGTTTTTTTTTATATTTCTCTATTGAGTGTAGCTCGATTACGAAAGATTAAACCGTTTGTACATGAAGCAGTGTATAGTTTAGAGTTTATTTCCGGCTATCAATCCATACTTTATATAAAAATAATAAAATAATATAAATAACAATAAATTTAAATGGTTTAAGTGCATAGTTTGGTTAAATTCCTTTTAAGGAATTTAACCAAACTACGCACCTAAACCATTAAATTATCAGAATATAAAAGTCTGCTGTAAGTATTAAAATGTTTGGCGATTTCTTCGGTTATTAACTTAAAATTCATTTTCTTATAAATTCTAAATTTAAATAATTAAACTAGCCTATTAGTATTCTAATATTAGTAAACTATTAGTATTCATGATTTATTTAAAGCTTTATAGAACACATTGCTGCCGGTTTGGGAATTAACGCATATGAATTCACGTATGAAAAATGCCGGATACTTTTGTTTTCGAAAACGGTTCTGAGACTTTTGAATAAAATAACTTTTGAATAAACACTTAGGGCTAAAAAATAATGCGCACTCTTGATCGCAATAGTAATCTCATTTATTACCCATCGCCCATCGTCGAGACAAAAAGGTCTTTTTAGATTTTAAATATTTTAGGGAGTAAAATGTTTTTGCATTGGATCCTTTTAACTGAAAATACTGTCCAACATCTCTTGCAAAATTTTGTAAGATATGTTGGACACATGTCACATGCGGTTGCTCATTGTTTAAACATGTTAAAAGTTATAGGTAAGGTAATGGTACCAGTAGTGTACACTGTAATAGTAGTGAACACTTTTAAATTTGAGCTAAATAAATAGGCTCCGAATATCGGTCAAGATGTTTGTGTCCATCGTGGACTTTCCCATACGGTGTTAACCCTCTAGTGTTAAACCGTCTAGCTATAGAAATGTCAAGACATCAGTTCCGGAGTAAGGTGATTTCAAATCAAACAAACCGACCGTTTTTGTAGTTTGGGATAAGGTAATCCATTTTTTAAATTTTTAATATGTGATTCAACAGCCGCCGTTCGACTCGCTTTAAAAGACGGCAACTTGAAACTATTCACAATCTTCGCATAGCGATAATGTACGCCGTTCGTGAGTATTGAGCTATGTGCTTTACTTATAAATTTTTGAAAAGACAAAAAAAAAATTAATGGACCGTTAGTAAGAGGTAAATATCCTTATTTTTTAACGCTAGATTAAATTCTGAAAGGTAATTCTTATATTCCAGAAGATTGCATTAAAATTTAAGGACAGACACGAGAAAACAAAAATTCACTTTTTAAGAAGAATAGAGAATTTTTTTTCTAGCTTTAAAATAGGTAAGTGGTGATTGATTACATCAATTATAAGCCACAAAATTCTTAATTTTTGATAATTTATAACAGGTGACCGTAATACATTTTCTCTGAAAGGTTAATTAGTACAAATAAAGAAATGTAGCCAGCGCGTTTCAGAAACGTGTGTTTTGTGCTATTTTAAATGAGAGTATTAAATATGTAATTCAAAAGACATGCCAAAAATAATTAGTTTTCCTTTTGAACAACAAATCATTTTCAGTGTTTGTAGTTTTGTCACATGAGCATTTCGAAATTCATAATTTACCTTTTCAAAAGTAATGGGAAACTTTATGTAGCTTAGAAAATCGTAATATAATTTAGGCCACGCATTAACGCTATTTGCAAGATAAATTGAATTATTCGTAACTATCCATTCATTATCTTTAATTAGAAAGTTAACACGATCGATTCTGACTTCTTATTGTCAATATTAAATTTGTATAATGATAAGTATAAGATTATGTATAAATGTGTAAAAAAATAAAAACATTTTTGTGTAATTATTTATATAAAATCCATTATTTTAAATTAAAAGAGATTCTTATACGTTGCTTGCATTGAATAGTATTAAAACTTTCCTTAATGTATACTCGTCGACTTTATTAATGGTCTTGGCTTTCTTCTGGTATTGGTTATATAATACACGGTGTATCAGAAACAATGACTTGATTACAAACAGCGTCCTGCATCGGATCGGGTAAGATTAATTTATCCGAATCCGATCGGACCCACAGTTAATATCGGGTCGGGTTGACGGGTTTTCGTTGCGGGTTAGGTTGAATTTAAATGTTTCGGGTTAGGTGTTGACTCTTTCGGATCGGGATCAGGCGAACCCGATTTTTCAAAAGAAAGTCCTAAATATTTTTTCAAAGGATAAAACTCCATATTTGATCATTAATGAGTGTAAAAGCATATAAAAGTTATACAAAAAGGTGAAATTGATATTCGAGATTGTTGTATATAGAGATTGATATTAGAGAAAATTGTATTAAAATATGGATTAACTTTCTTTTCCTACAGGTTCGGGTCTGGTTTTGGGTTGACGAATTTTTTTTTCGTTGGGTTCGGGGTTGAGTTTCGAGTTGACATTAAGCAGAAATTTCGAGTTCATGTCAGGTTCAAACCGATCCGTTGCAGGATTCAAATTACATATGTCAATAACTTCGTTGTAAACAATGATTGGAAGAAACGCTTTAAACACAATACAGTACTTCATAACTGTTCTAAGTAGATCCTTTTAGACCTTCACCAAACATCCAAGTGATAGTCCATTTCACTCCAGATATTAGGAATGTGTTGTGCATGACTCCTTATGACTATTTTTATGGGGATATGTTTTCGTAGCCTACGACAGTGAATGAATTTAATTCGTGCAAAGAGAATGGTCTGACACATGTGTCTATACGAATATTCTTCACAATATCTGGCACGAAATGGACTGATTGATTGATTGGTTGATTTCATGGATGTTTTGTGTGTTACTACAAGGAGCCACATAGAATGGTTCTGAAGTATGCAAAAAAAAACTTTGAGCGTCCTTCTGTATTGGTGTTTAAAGTGCTTCATCCAAACATTGTTTACAAAGAAGTTATTGTAGTTTGCAATAGGATTCCTCTTTCTCAAACACCCTGTAAAAAAAAATAATTTCATGCATTTGACAATATATCCTGTCCCGCAAGATAAAAATTTTTAAATTGTGAATCCTTATATATTCAAAACTTTCTTATGCCAAAAGAAAACATTATTAAACCAAACCTAAATTTCAAAAAAACAATTATCTTTCAGAATATTTTAAGAAAGTTACGTACGTTACAGTACTTACTAAGCATCTATAAAATGTGTTTTAAATATAAAAGCATTTAAAATATAAAAGCATTTAAAATATCTCCGTCAATACTATTTTTACATATTGAATATAAATAAACCAGAAAACAAAGTAAGGCCTCAACATGCTGTTGGCAAATGATGATCCACATATGCAGCTCATTAATATGAAAAACTTTTATTGTTTTGAAAATATTTTAACGTTGTAGAATATGTTGTCATTGGAAAAGTTCAAGAAAAAATATTTACCAAAGTTGAAATATTTGAAAAGATAGTTGAATATTTGAAAAGTTGAAATTTGAAAAGTTGAAAGTTGAATATTTGAAAAGTTGAATCGTAATTTCAACTTTTCAAATATTATGTGTCACCGTTAGAAGTGCACTCAATAGTTTTAAAAATAATGTATTGTAATCTATATTAAAGCTATGCATTACATATAAAGAATGCATTACATTTGCTTATAAGCCATCGAAATCCGTTTTGATTTTATGAAAATGGCAATTTCCTGAATGTTTGAAATTTTAAATCTCCGCAGTGCCGGTATTTTATGAAATCAGTTTTAAATATTTTTTCTCGTTACATCAATCTATACTTGATGGCGAAACTATATTGTCTGTTTCTTGGGCCAATTTTGATCGAATATTGCACTCATTGGCATGAAATTTTGACCGAATATAGTGATGTTGGAACTTTGAGCCAATTTTGACAAGAATATTTAGCCAATGTAAAGTCAATAAAACCAATATTGACGTTTCAATGAAACGCAAGTATTTCCGCAATATTTGTTTCAATGACTTTACACTTGCTAAATATTTCTTCCCAATATTGGCGATATATGAGGGGGTTAAAATGACAATGGAGTAAGTCAAGAATTTGAAAAATCTAGATAATTGCATTTTTACTCAACGTATATTAATTTCTGTTCAGTGCAACAGTCAAATAAGTCATACTTAACTTAGGGAGTCGCTAGAGGACAAAATAAGTTGGACCACTTAATGCAACAGCATTACGAAAAGTTTCACAAAACCCCTCATTTCTCAAATTACTAAATATTGACTTACTCCACTGTCATTCTAATCTTCTCATATTTGCAAAATGTTACAGCCCGAATGCTGAATCAATATCGCATTGTAATGACTGCAATATTGGGCCAATATTGTGTCAAGATATAGGCAATATTGGAGGCAATATGTTATACTATATGTGAAATTACAAATATTTCCAATGTAAAGTCAATATTTAACCAACATTATTATTTCATTGGAAGTATTTCCGATAAAGACATTATTATAGCAATATTGGACCATAATAAAACCAATATTGGTTTTCTAATAGGGTGGGTATAAAATCGAATATCATCATAAACTAAAAAGTAATTTTCTACTCAATCGCAAAACTTCCACTAAATTTAAATTATAAGTAAATATAATCTTACAAGAGAAATAAACATTACACATATTTGCTTCCGAAGTAACTTAAACTAATTCTTCGACGGAAAGTAGTTTATCTTTATTAAAAGTCATTCTTTCCAAATTGGAGCTTATCTCCCGCAAAGAAAATCTTAGCATTTACAGTACCTAGAGAGTTTAAATTAGCCTTTACATGTTGTTTTAAGCATTAACACCGAATAACAGACACGTCTTCTTATTAAAGTGCAAGTAATTATAAGTAATCTATATAAAGCTACTACAACAGAGACGACTAGAAAAGAGATTAGATTTGTTTTGATACGCTACTTTGATTTCTATTGTAATTAGAATAATTCTTCTTTCTGTCAATACTAGCGTATGTTGCATTGATAAATATGAATTATACACGGATTTACTAACACTATAAGGTCCAATATTATGTCTGTTTGAAAATTTATATCCTCGCAATACCAATGATTTACCCGTACATATTTCCTTTACACCATTCTCAATATATCCAAAATTTAAATAAAACATTTTTAAAGCCTTATTCACGTCAAATAGTCAATGTATGAATGTATGCGCGTATGGAAAATACAGAATTCTAGGTCTGTAATCGGCCATAATGAGAAACTAAAAATCCCCTTTTTATTCTATTACGAAATATCCACCAAATTAAAATTCCAAGTAAAAATAATCTTACAAGCGAAAAGAACAATACATATATTTGATTTGGAAGGAATTGCACCAATACTTTGACGGAAACTAGTTTATCTATATTGAAAGTCATTCTTTCATAATTGGAGCTTATCTCCCGCAAGGGAAAGCATTTCCAGTGCCTACCGAGTTAAAATTAGCCTTTACATGGTGTTTTAAGCATTAACACCGAATAAAAGAGGCGCCTTCTTATTGAATTGAAAGTATTTATGCGTAATCAATATAGAGCTAGTACAAAGGAAAGTACTAAAAAAGAGATTAGATTTGTTTTGATACGCCACTTTGGTTTCTATTGTAAATATAATATATATTTTCTTTCTGTCAATACCAGTGTATATTACATAGATAAATGAAGAGCATAAGAAAAATTATATTTAGAGAAAAATGAAGTAAAATCTTTTTGTTTTAGATATAATACTGAGATTCTAATTAGTTTTGAATGTCTCAAACATTATTTATTAATATTTAATAATTTTTTTAAATGTGAACAATTTCTAATATTTTAAAATTGAATGTTATTTTTTAATATTAAATGATAATTTAATTTTAGAAATTTATTTTCTTTTTCGTATCATATGTTTAAAATGTTAATAGGTGGTGCTAAACTTTCTTAGAAAAATTTATTAACATTTAGATATCAAATAATAGAAATTATTAATACTACATTTAATTAATAAATATTAATAAATAATGTTTGAGATCTTCAAGACTATGTAGAATAGTATTATTCTAGCTTTACTATATGATACACTAAATGGTCAAACGTCACCGGATCATTTTAGATTTTAGACGTTTTGCAAATAACTAGAGAAATACTTGACGTATTTGCCTGGAACTTCAGGAATGCTACGAAAATGTTTTACCCCATATTTTTCAGCGAAAGATTAATGCCCAGTGCAGTTCGGGCAGCAAAAACCAACCGAATAAAAAAATAATATTTGAGATTACCTTGTAAAATAAAAGGTTCGAAATGATCTGTAACTGTAGCATGTGATTATTTGAATCTTGTACAACATTTTTGTTCATTTTTTAAAGTATCCCGTATATTCATGGAGATATGAATGTTTTGTTTTTTTTTACTCAAGAATTTTCCTCTTGTTTTTGTTTATAGTATGCAGGATTTTCAACCGAATCTAACGCCACTTTCAGGAAATTTGACGAAGTACATAAGAAACAACATATTATAATTAGATTTTTAATCTCTCTCTCTCTCTCTCTCTCTCTCTATATATATATATATATATATATATATATATATATATGTATATAGACGTGTGTGTCCCTATATATCACTTTGGAGCCACAACTACCCAGCGCAGACCATTAGTGTTTGTGCCTGCTATACAATGCCGTAGACAGCGCTGGAGCTTCGTCCGGAAAGAGGTTTGTTTAGAACAGAATGCTCGTTGAAAATGACGATTTATATGGAAACAGCAAAAGGAAGTTACTGATTTTCGGGAATGGCTGAACGGATCAGCTGGTATTTAAATATTTAATGAAATATGGGAATTTGAATGAATTTATTTTTAACTGTGGATGCGCGAACGATTTTTTTCTTTACATAATTTAGTAGTCAAATATATGGGCAACTACTATAAAAGAAAAAACAGTTAAATATCATGAAAATTTAGAATGTTGTCAACGATATGGTTAGTTTAATTTTAGAAACTTTCTAAACGTATCATGATGATTAGAGATTGTCCATAAATTGTCATTTTTTATTAACTGACATCCAACAAAAGAGTTAGTATTTAATGCAAGTCCACGCATAGCCACTTCTCCCTAAATACTAGTCCTACGCGCTGAAACAAAAATGACGGTTGTCGTAATCGAATTATTTAAGCATTGGTACAGTTCCCTGAATTTACATACCAGTAATTTCTAAAAGATTCCTTTGACTTGCTTGATCTCAGAAAGATTGGTGAAAAAAACTTTCAGAAATTATTGGTGTTGAATTTCGGGGGACCGTACCAATGCTGAAAAAAATCCACCTACGACAGCCGCCACTTATGTATCAGCGCTCAGGCCTAGTTTTTAGGGGGCGGTGGCGTAGCTTTGAAACGGATGCTTAGATTTTAATTTCTTTTGTTATTGTGGTGGTAGTTGGAATGCACTCATTCTGATGAGCCTTTCAAGGAGAACTAAAACATCAATAAAAAATGGAAATAAAAAATTTTAAAAAATGAAAATTGACAATTTGTGGAAAATTCCTTTTAGAAAGCAACAGAAATTCAGCTAAATCTATCGATTTAAAATTTTTGAATTTTCAGAATATATTACTGGCCCTTTTATATAAGCCGCCCTATGTAATTGACTTCTAAAGTATGCAAAATCATTTTTGTTATTGTGAGCGCATTGACAGTTAAAAATTAATTAATGCAAATGCTCATATTTATTCAAATATTTAATATACTCATAATTTAATTGTTATATTTACATTCTACAATACTTTTTTCCAGTTTCCTGAAAGTAGCGTTACATTCCGTTGAAAAACATGCATGCTATAAACAAAAATATGCGGAAATTTCTTTAATTTTTGTTAAGAAATCTATATACCGCCATAAATATGCATGTTATTCTTATATAAATAAACACAAATGTTGCACAAGATTCGCATACACGTGCGCTGCAGCTAGAGATTACTTCGACCATTTAATTTTACAGGAAGATGGCAAATATCACTTTTATTCCATTTGTTGTTGGTCCCGTAACTGTCCTTGTAATCAAACCTTCTCTGAAAAATGTAAAGCCTACACCCAGAGAAAAGTTTTGTTGAATCAACAAAAATTTGGTTGACCCAACAAAACTTCCCGTTTAAATATGGGTCAAGGGAAATTTTGTTTGAATCAACAAGAAAAATATTGTTGATTTTTTTTTGCAATTCCAACAAAAAAATTTTGTATCGTCAACAAAAAATTTTGTATCTTCAATAAAATAGTGTTTTGTTAATTCAAGTAAAAATTGTTCAATTTTACTTGGATTAACAAAATTCTTTTGTTAAAAGTTTTCTCAAAATAAATATAATTATCTGTTAAGATTTCTTTACAGTTTCGGCAACAAAAACCTTTTTTTAAAGAACAATTGTTTTGTGTAATTTTAAGATTTTTTTTTGTTTTAACAACTAAACGTTTTTGTTAAAGAATCAATTATATTTACTTTAAAATTGTTTTTTGTATTAGAACCAATCTAAACTTAACTAATTTTTAATTCATTTTCAGCAGTGAATTACGCCTGTGATCCTTGAATAATAACAAGCAAATTTCTATCCTGCTTTTTTTCAAGCTCAAACCGACAGATTGAAAAACGTTCCAAGCTGGGAATCGAAACCGGGGCCTCAGAATAACGACCTGAGACTCTACCACTGAGCTACAAGGAACGATATCCAAACTCGAAATTTCTCACTCTTATATATGTCGGACCGGCTGCAACAGTAGCACAAGATGGAAACGTCATCATGAGCACAGGCGAGGCTAGCGAAAAAGAAAAGCTACCGTGGTGCTTTACGCGTATCTTTTTTTACAGACCGCGGGAATCACGTGAGGCTCGAATCCACCAATGCAGGTGTACGAAAAGAGCATCACGTCACTCTAGCGGTCTGTAAAAAAAGATAAGTGGAACGCACCGCGGTAGCCTGTCTTTTTCGTTAGCCTCGGAGCACAGGGCCCGCTTGACATAAAAGTAGGGGAAGCCCGATGTTGCTCTGGGGCTCCCCTCTACCAATTACTTTGTTATTTACTAAATCCGTTTTTGGTATGCTGCAACAATTTGAAATATTACCATCAAAATTTCGAGTAAACAACAATTTAGAAAGAGCGAGCTTCTTAGATAAAAATTTCGTAAGGAAAAAATGCATTTTTTACCCTGATTGATTTTTTTGTTGTAAAAAGTTATACTGAAAAATTAATTTGGGGGCACCTTTTTATTTCTTTGGGTAAGCACGGGCTTCCAGGGTCTATTCGGTAAACAGGCCCTGCATGAGCATGCAAATTTCTGCAGCAAACATGAGACGAAAATACAAAGCCAAGCATACGGCAACATATAGTTTTTTTTTTTTTTTTCATTTTCAGCAGTGAATTACGCCTGTAAAAAGCAGGATAAAAATTCATTGGTTATTATTCAAGGATTACAGGCGTAATTCACTGCAGAAAATTAATTAAAAATTAACTGTGTTGCCGTATGCTGGGGCCTCAGAGCGCTATTCTGAGGACCCGGGTACGATTTCTGGCTTGGGACATTTTTCACTCTGTCGGTTTGCGCTTAAAAAAAGCAGGATAAAAATTCACTGGTTATTATTTAAGAATTACAGGCGTAAATCACTGCTGAAAATGAATTAAAAATTAACCCGTGCATTAGTTCTTGAGATTTAGTTATAGTAAAAATCATGAAAAAAAGTAGCATAGCAGCGCCACCTGTTGGGCTCTTTACATCAAAACGTAATCAACTTCTATTTATGTCAAGGTCTAACTCAATGTGTAGTTTGATGTAAATCAGTGCATTAATTCTTGAGAAATCGCGAATCTATTACAGAAATCGTGAAAATTGCAACATGCGATTTACGCCAAAAACTAATCAGCACCAATTTATATCAGGAAGTAACTGGATATAAAGTTTTATTAAATTCCGTGCATTAGTTCTTGAAATAGAGTGCCCACAAAATTTTTGTCACATACAGACAGACAGAGTCGCAGACAGTCATTTTCTAAAAACAGTCAAATCGTGTTCAGGACCTTCGAAAACCAGAAGTTGAAAATTTTCGTGACTCCAATACTTTCTTCTTGTAAAGATAGAAGAAAGTAATCAATGGGATAGGGGGATTTTTAAAAATACATTGGTCCGTCCCAATTTAAAATGTTTTAATTATCCAAAAATTATGTTAATCCTTTAATTATATAGCTATATAAGTCAAATAAACCAAGTTACGTGAGAGAGTTATGGCTACTGCACAATAATTTAAATTTTGTAAAAACAACAAAATTTTGCTGGAATTACAAATTTAAATTACAAAATTATGGTAAAATTGAAAAAACAGATTTTGTTAATTCAAGTAAAATTGATGAAATTTTGTTAAAATTTTGAAAGAGCGTTCACAATATTTTTTTTGTCAATGCAACAAAACCAACTTTTTGCTTTAACTAAAAGTTTTGCTTGAAACAACCAAAATGTACTCAACAAAACATGTTTTGTTGTTTTAATCAATTTCTTTTTTCTGGGTGTAATATGTTCTATATACTTCTGGAGTTCCAGAAGAATTTGTTTAGCATTTCTCTAGATAATTGGAAAAAACGTCTAAAATCGAAAGTGTCTGGTGACGTTTAGTCATATTGCTAGAATATTTCATAACACTTTCTTACAGGGAATTAAAACATTTCATAATCTATGAATTAAAACAATCTTTGAAAAAAAATGTTACATTACATCTTACACTACGTTTTTCAAATATAAATTATGCAAACTGTTTCCAAAAAAAAATTGATTTTTAATAGGGATTAAAGCACGCTACAAGCAATAATTTTTGTATAAAAAATCAGGGACGAAATCTTTTTATTCAGTAAAAAATATAGGCTGTCTCCGTCCAATAATTAAGTACTTTTCACAAATTTTTCGATAGATTTTCCGTGCTTTGGTGAAATGCAACGATATTGCTAGAAGGTGTTAAGTGTCTACCAACCGCATCGCAACCAAACAGCACTGACATAGATATTCCATATTTTGGAATATACTTAACATTACACACGGTGTCACAGACCGAATTATTGTGCATTTACTGCATTTTTAATGGTCATGTTATTTCATACAAAGCAAGATAAATCGGTCGAAAATTTCGTTATAACATTATCCTTGTCGTTAAATTTGTGAACAAAACTCCGGGTTTGGTTTAAAGTTGTAAACCCTGTACTTTTGATTTAATAAATGGATCACTACATTTTTATCTTATACAAAAATGGCTTAATATTGTTTTAGTGTCCTCTACCATTTCTTAAAATTTGTCCCATATTTTCTTAAAACCCCTGTATACGACAATCGTCATAGAATTTTCAAATATTCGTTATATTAAATGTTTTAAATCAAACGATTTTATAATATTTAACTAATGAGTTTCAATGTTATCGAATATAATCTGGTATCTGTGTTACAAGTCTTGTATTTATAAAAAAAATAAGGTTAATGTGTATACATGATATCTTTTCGTTTCACAATTATTACCATACGAAACTTAATATCATCTCTTAAAGTTTCCCACATATTTTCTTAAACACCATGTAATTTTATTTGGTATCTATTTTCCAGATCATTTATTCAGAAATTTAATAGATTATTAAATGTGCATTGCGTGTGTTTGTGTACCATGGAATTTTGCTTTTACAAATATTACAGTGCCAATTTTACAAACATTATGTGTGTTTGTGAAAATCTTTCCTTTTACAAATACAATCATACCAATTTTATTATCATCTCTGAAAGTTTTCCAATATATTTTTAAACACCCTGTATGCGAGAACGTTTATACAACATTCAAATACTCTTTATACGAAATGTTTTAAAGCAAGTACTTAATTGATAAGTTTGAACATTATCCAATTACATTTGATATATATATATTTTCGAGATCATGTATTCAGAAATATACTAGAAAGTTTAATGTGTATTGTCAGCGTTTGTGTACTATGAACATTTTCCTTCTCCAAATACCATACCATAGGGGGAATCTGTCTACCAAAGGGGAAACTTCTAAAATGACACATCCTAAGGAAAAAATGCTTTTATTCATACAAATGTTTTATCATGACTTTTATTTTTTACAAACTAACTTTGTGATGTATACAAAATGCAACGTTGCCTTTTAAAAAGTAACAAATAAAGTCATAACGTCATAATAATGATTTATATAAAATGCTGCACTATGTCATTCTATCTACAGTTCTGTCCTAAAATGACACACCCATAAGTTGCTATTAATTTTACTTGCATACAACACAAATAAATTCTTTTGCACACGAAGAAACACCTGCACATTCACCAAATGCTCAATTTGAACACTTAAAACATTTTATCCGCTTCTCTTTCGGTTTTGAGTGACTGAATAAATCATTGCAATAAAGACAGGCTTCAACATCATCAGCGGCAGAAAGTCTTTGTCGTAATCATTGGATATAACAAAGCTGATTTTCTTCTTTAGTCTGTAGAGCTGCACGTCTTGAGTATGAATTATC
Source organism: Maratus michaelseni (assembly GCA_963931845.1). NCBI lineage: Eukaryota > Metazoa > Arthropoda > Arachnida > Araneae > Salticidae > Maratus > Maratus michaelseni. Next base: position 500,974,990 of record OZ007586.1, on the reverse strand, counting down.
TTTCTCGGCAGCTTTTGTTTTCACTTCGTCAATATTAGGACTGATAGTCAGAATTTTTGCTCCTTCATGGTTCCTATTTTTAGAGGATGACCTGACATAAGGTGCACAAGGAAGTGGAGATACATCAAGTTCTCTGATAAATGAAGATGATGAACTTGAAGATGGTGTCAGTTGAAAATATACACACGTCTTCGGGGTATTGGAAACAGATGTTGTCGGCGCTGGAATTAACCCTTTAACGTTCATTGGTTTCCCTAGGAAACCACAAAACTTTAATTACGAAATTCAACAATGACTGCAGAATTTTAATAGAAATGTTTTCCATTTATTGTATATGTGAAATATCGCTTTTTTCATATATAGAAATAAATTTGTTCATAATTTCCGGTGTCAATCATTTATTTCAACATTTCAGTAATTGAAATGCTTTATCCGTTAAAGGGTTAAAGGAGATGACATTGAAACTGTGAAAATTGACGCATTAGCTCTAGATAGGCTGTTATCTGTAGAACTTGTGATTATGTTGTTGCTTTCCTTATTTTCCAGTGAAGTTTCTGTCACAACTGAGGCACAGAAAACATTATCGAGAAAGATGTCTGGCGGCATGTCATTTTACCTACAATCGCCATACTGTATATACAGAGGCAGTATTCGTGAACACATGCATTTATAAAATTTCGCATATACAGAAAATAATCTAAAAAGAAGTAAGTACTCACTTTATACTTCAGAAATGTAATCACTGAAATGAAACAGGCGTGAATTAATACCAAAAAATATTCCCAAGAAATTTCTGACGAAGGTGTAAACAGTTTATTTGTAAACAATGAAAAATACAAACTTGAAACCTTCGTCATTAAATGCTTATCGTCGCCGATCGATTCCACAACATAACTGCGTATTGTTTAGGGCTGGCCTCGAGAGACAATATTAAGAAACATAAGGTATGTCATTTTACCTAAGTATGTCATTTTGGGACAGTTTCCTCTACCAATTTTACTACTATCAATTAAATTTTCCCCCCTCTTTCTTAAAGCACCCTGTATGCGAGAATGTCTACAGAACTTTCAAATACATATTATATAAAAAAGTTTACATCAACCATTTCATAATACTTACTTAATTGGTGAGTTTCATTATTATAGAATTAGGTTTGGGATCTATTTTCCAATCATGTAGCCAGAAATAAAATAGATCATAAAATGTGCATTGTGTGTGTTCGATATCATAAAGTATTTTCCTTTTGCAATTTACAAAACCCTAATAAAAGCATAATAAAATCCAAAATAAAAGAATTCGAGATAACTGAAAAACTTTATAGAAGGATAACTTAGTTAAAAAGAAAATAGTCAATTAAATCACACACACAAATCTTTAATAGTTTATGAGTTCTGAAACTGCATTGTCATTTTTTCTTCCTCTTACAATGCGTTTATAAATGTAGTGGAAAGAATAATCATCTAAGTTTTAAGAACTACATATCATTAATCATATTGTGCTCACTACCCTTGAAACAAGTGTTCATTTGCTATTAAGCAACTTAAGCGTTTCGCTATTGTGCTTTACTGCAGAACTTTACACAAAATGACAGAAATTTATTTTATTTTGTTATTTACTTTTATTTGTCAGAAAAGGAATATCATGATATTTCATACTTGACAAAAAAAGAGAGAGAGTTTTGCTTTGTCGGAGATATTTGTTTCAAAATTCTGCCACCATTTATTAAAATACAAAAGCCCATTTTATAATTTAGAAGTTATTTAATATTCGAAATAATTTTAGCATTAATTAAGGCTGTATTACTTTGGTTTATGTGCACTGAAAATCAAATTATAGTGAAATAAGGTAGAAAGTTTTGTCATGTATTTTTTTGTTTAATTAATTGAAGTTTAAAGAAAAAAGGCTTTTCCTGCCGCTGCTTACTGAGATAGTTTTAGTTAAAAACTAGATAATTTCAAGTTGATGGAGAAGCCAACCTGTTTTAACGGCACATCCTGAAATGTCGCCGGAATTTTTATCCTTAACGGAAGAGGGGGGGGGGGATCTCCTCTTTCAATACCTATTCCTCACCTATCTAAATACCAGTGAGAGGAAAACACACTACTGATTTTATGTACAAGTGTGTGACATCTACACGGCGCCAACAGCAACGCAGTGTTCCCAGAATGTCACTGTCTAAAGTACTGACCAAGACCGATGATACTTAACTTCGGTGTTCTGATGGGACATACTTTTTAACTTAAAACATGTAACATAAATTTGTATGTTGCATGTTTTAGTCGAATCATGATACCTACAGAAAGAAGCAGAAAAATGAAATATTAAAGTTTCATTTAAAAAAAAATAGAAGGTAGAAGAATACGTAGAGTTTTAAATTTAAGAATAAATAAAATATAATAAATATACAATATAATTGTAAAGTCGTTTCAAAGTTTAACTATATTTAATTTTCTTAAGAAATTGCAAGCTTTATTAGTGTTTAAATTTTGATATTTTGTCACGTAAAAGATACATATTATAACTTAACGTAGCCAAAATATCTTTTAAGTTAATCTAATATCTGTTTAAGTCTCCTAAATATTCCAGATAGCAAAGGTTGCGAGGAAAATTTTCGAGATAAGTATGGTAAAATACATAGTATACATGATAATTTCAGAGAATATATATTTTTTGAGCTATTGAAGGATTCTTGATAAATAAGTTCAAGATATCAAGTTTTACGTGTAATGCAGCCTTTTTTTTTAGCACAAAACATTAGCTGATACTAATGTTTTAATTGAGTATGATTTAAAATTTCTACAAAATTGATTTAATTAAATTTTTAATTTAAATTATTTACAGATAGATCATTAATTGATATTTAAATAGCATCAATACTCTTTACAGTCTTTTTTAATAAATGTGCATGCATGTGTGTAATTAAAAAATAATATTTTAAAACCAGTTTTAAACCAAAAAACACCTGTTTGTGTGTTGTTTATAAAAAAAAAAACTTTTTTTAGCATACTTGTGTTTCTCGACCACTACTTCCGGCACCGTAGAAATGTGTGAAGAAATAAGCCAGATATTATGGTATTTAAAGGAACTTAGAACGTTGAAAATGAAAAAAAAGGCCATTTTTGCCGTTTTTAACTTAAAAGGTATACATTACAAAAACACAATTTTTAAAGACTATAATAATCTTTCATTTTGTGTGTTTTCAGCTCATATTGATGAAAATTAGTTTTATATGTGGTTTTTAACTTGTCGAGCAGAAAATTGAAATCGCAGGTTGCGGGCATGGTTACAAAATTATTTCTGTATGTAGAAGGAAAAAAAAGCAGCTAATTACACTTGAAGAGCCTTGTGCTTACATTGAACTTAACAAATTGTTTATTTATAGCATTTTTATATTTTATATTTTATAACTAAACTGTATCTTCATTATATAAAATTTTCAAAATTTTAGCAATAAAACACCAAAGAACAAATTCTACAAAAAAAAGATGAAACTTTAGGCCCACTTTATAGATCGAGCCATACACTAAAAATTATATCCAGAAAATTTCATGAAAAAATATTAAACAGTTTTTAACTACCTTGCGAGCAATGCCTCAAAAACTAATTTTGAAAGAAATGACTTTAATGTTCTCTCTCTGAAAATATTCCATATGTAAAAACTATTAAGAATGCCATTCATTTTGTTTTAACGTGTTCAGAAATGATTACTCTTTAAATTCCTCTGACTGCTTTTATCTCGCGTTTTCCACAGTCAAGACATTTGTAGAAAAAAATATATAATACACAATTTTGGAAGCAGTTTTGTTTTAAAAGTTCCACAGTCAAGCGGTAAAAATGCAAATGATAAATAGACTACATAATTTAAATACATTATTATTTGAAATATGTAATAACAGAGGACATACTGGTTGCTCACATATTGGTCGAAGGGGTTTTAAAAATAAATTAAGCAGTCAGAGCGGTAATATATATAAATATATTTTTAATTGATTTTTTTTTAAGGTTTAAGAGTTGTAAATCTCCTTAAAGTGTCTCACAATATAAATGAATATTCCAAATGATTTACTTTATTTTTTCTTGTTACTTTTTCTTTAACTTTTCTATTTATATTTCCTAAAACCTTATATGCAATTCCGCGATTTAATTGAGCGAGAATTAGGGTTAATATATATAAATATATTTTTAATTGAATTTTTTTTTAAGGTTTAAGAGTCCTACATCTCCTTAAAATGTCTCATAATATAAAGTAATATTCCAGATTATTTACTTTATTTTTATTGTTACTTTTTCTTTAACTTTTCTTTTTGTTTTTCCTAACACCTTATATGCAATTCCGCGATTTAATTGAGCGAAACTTGGGGCTACTATATATAAATATATTTTTAATTGAATTTTTCTTAAGTTTTAAGAGTCCTAAATCTGCTTAAAGTGTCTCACAATATAAATTAATATTCCAGATTATTTACTTTACTTTTCCTTGTTACTTTTACTTTAACTTTTCTTTTTGTTTTTCCTAACACCTTATATGCAATTCCGCAATTTAATTGAGCGAGACTTAACATGACCTTTAAGTTCGCAATTATCTACGTGATGTGAAACATTACCGTAACGTTCCCTCCTACTGCAGAATAGTGAAAAGTCTGTTCTCATTCGGAGTAAAAATTCCCATGTAAATACGATTCCAAGATGAGTAGAGCAGGGCAGCAAAGACTTGCGAAAGTTGATGGTTGTCATGGGAAGAGGTTAAGGGCACGACCCTTGATAGTTATATAGCCCTCAAAACGGGCACTTGCGCGACTAGTCATTCTCAGCATGCGTCTCTACTTTCTCCTTCTTTACGGACTTCAGGTATGTTCAATGTTTTTAAAAGACTTCATAGTTTAGTGCGATATGGAATCTCATTTATTTTAAATTAATCTTTTAAATTGTCTACTTTTTCTTTCATGATCTCTCATTTTTGTTCAATGTTATAAAAAATCTTAATAGTTTAGTGTGATGTGGAATCGCATTTATTATAAATTAATCTTTTAAATTGTCTCTTTTTTTTATTTCATTTAGCTCTCATTTTTGTTCAATGTTTCAAAAAATCATCATAGTTTAGTGTGATGGGGAATCTATTATATTTTTAATTAATCTTTTAAATTGTCTCTTTTTTTCTTTGATTTAGCTCTTATTTTTAATTCATTAGCTTTTTTATTCTAAATTTTATTTAAATTCTATGTTTCCAAATGTGAAAAATACTATGGAATCAAATCTTGGTTTTTCGGGTTGCAGAATATAGGAGAAAGCCCTTTTTATTTACTGAAAACTCTGATTTTTTACATTTTATATATTTTTTTAAGTTTGCCCACCAACAATACCAAAAAGCATTGTATACCAATAATGTATACGAATAACATTTTTAAATTTATTCAAAACGATACTTTCGTATTAGCCGAAATAGAAGTTAGTTCGTACTAGAAGTTAATAACCTAAGAAATTCTCTACTTGCAAAAGCCTTTTTGTGTCTGATAATTTCAGTGGCTTAAGTAGTTTGATTACATATCTTTTAAATTTCTGTTTTATTTACATTTATTTATTTAGTGAGAAAGTTTTAGTTTTGTTATGGAATATTATCTGGAAACGAATGCTGAACTATTTATACTCCTTTAAGCACAAATTGGTTATTCTTTCGTAATCGTGCACGTGATATAAATTTAAAAAAAATCGTACTTGAAAGTTATTTTTAAAAAATACAAAGTCATTAAATTGGGGTACAGTTTTCAAACAAATTGCACTGAAAGGAACATTTATTTTCCTATTCAGCGGTGTAAAAATTGAAAATGTGCGATGTTTAGAAATTAAAAAAGAAATTTGCAGTAAAAGCAATATTTTTTGGCCAGGTATGACATCATCGGTTTTGTTTGATAATATAAATGAACGAGATATCATCAGGGGGAATTTAGCCACATAAGACTGCTTTGTTTAATTATTTTTAAGGCCTTTGATAGTTATACAGCCTTCAAAGCGGGCGCTTGTGCGACTAGTCATTCTCAGCATGTGTCTTTACGTTATCCTTCTCTACAGGTACGTTTAATGTTTCAAAAAATCTTCCCTTATTAGAAAATAAATTATTTCTCATATCAAAGAAAATTCTATTTTTTTAACTCTATAAACGTTTAACCCGTATTTTTTCCGTCATGCAGTTCGCTAATTAAAATGCTAGTGTGACAATTTTTTGAAAGGACTAGGTTCTCAAACACAAAAAAATGTTGCGTCTTTCAGTAGTTAGCATAGAAGCGTCTTCTAAAAAGATTATTATAATATTTCTTATTGTTCATTATATTTATTCAATATTTTAGGTTCAATGAATTGAGGGGGTCGGGGCAACAATGTGCCAAGCCACATTTTTAGTGAAAGAAATTTGACACTTTAATTTGTTGCTTATTATAGTAAATTATAATAATATCCTACATATTATTTGTTTCTAATGTCACTTGGTGGCACCATATGTCTCAGGTTTCGTTTTTGCCCCAGATGTTTATGTCCCCAATAAAGATAGTAAATTTGCAAAAAACGTAATAGTAATATCATTAAAGTAATACCATATTATTCATATTATTCACTATATTATTTAGAATTTCTCAAATGTTACTAAGAATTTGGCTAAAAAACATTATGTTATATATCTTGATGTGAGTATTTGAACTAACTTTCAAACTAAAATCCCAGAAGTTTACAAATGTGGCTTAGCACTTAATTGCTCCGAGCCCCTCAAATGTTAAATAGGCGGTTATCTTTGTTTTGTGTTGTTTTTCATGGCTAAATTTGGCTATTTTTGCATTTTCGCTGTTTTTTCAATGTTATCTTTTTATTTCGCACAGAGCTATCAAAGATACAATTTTGATTTTGATATAGCCTTACGTTAAGGATTTAAGGACATATAAAGTAATAAAATAAAATTCGTGCCTCTTTTCCCTCACGTTTAAAAACAAACATTTAGTAAATATATTCTGGCTGTTTTTTTTTTCTTCACATTTTATCTTATTATTACGCGATGCCATTTAGAATTTGATCCATATTATGTTAGGGGTATAATAAATATAAAACAGTAAAATAAAATCCGTACCTCAATTCGCTCATATTTCATAAAAGTAAAATTTATTGTACTTTAATTTCATATATTTATTTTATATTTTTATGCCTTTAAAATAAAAAAATGTTGTTATAATATCATTAAATAAATTATATTTCTGTTGTATCAATTTATATGAAGTCACTTTTTAAGTCCTATAACCGGCTGGATATTTTTCTGTATTTTCATAAGAATACTTGTAAAACACAAAATATATGTTTCTTTTAGTCGCGGTTGGATGCTATAATATCTTTCATATCCCTTCATTCAATATACTTTTCAATACACAAGTCCTTAAAAATGTTTTTGTCTTCAGCCATTTTAATATAATTTCTGGGAAAGGAAAAACACGGGCCAGCAGATTATAGGGTTTTAATACCCGTTATAAATTATTTCTTAGCCTTTTTAAAATAATTTTAATTGTTTAATAATATACTTTAGACATTAAAATGAATATCTAAGAGGCCACTGTTAAGGCTTTTTCGGCCATTGTTTTCGTTGGTTTTTACTGCATAAAATAAAATGGTATGTAAGGTATGCAATTATACCAGTGTACATTGTGATAATTTCCACATCTATTGTTTTATGAAGCAACAAGTTCGCGAACTTGTGTTATACAAGTTCGTATAACAAAAATGACCGCATCTGTTATTTAAATATGGCATGTAGTTATATTTTACACTACTTCTAGTATCAAACGAATATAAATAGAAAGTATCTTAATAAATAAAATCTAATTGGAAATCTTAATGTAATTAGAATCATAAGTATATTTTAAAAGTTGGAGATATTAAAAGTATTTAATCTCGATCAAGTGTAATTATATATATATAGAGAGAGACGGGGGGGGGGGGGGGGAGGGAGAGAGAGATTACAGACAGTGCAACATAAAAAGTGTTGTAACTTTTTATCTAATTATCATATTTACATGCGTTTTGTACCACTTTTTCTAGAATATTTTTTAAGCCAAAAGAAAAAAAAGTGATTCTTCCGAGATTTCTCTGTCCAGAAAATTCCTTTAACAAAACTCTTTTCTTTTTTATATCTCAATTTGATAGAATCTATAAAGATTTTTTTTTAATTGGAAAACCATATTAAAAGATTTATATTTTTAAATAAAAGAAACTGCAAAAATTAAAATAATAAATAAAAAAGAAAATGTTATTCACACAAAACATATTTATAAGTTCATATTTAATACTTGAAAATTTTTCCATAGAAAATTTCTCGCGCCTTGCATTCAAATTTTCTATAGAAAAATTTCCAAGTATTAAATATGAATTTATTCATTTATCGATGCTGGATTTTCTTTGTTTTCGAATTTCCCCAGGGTTGGTGGCTCACGGAAAATTTTCCATCTTGTGCTTCGTTTGTAGCCTTGCCAACATGTTATAGTGAGAAAGTTCCAGGCTGATATCGTTCCCATATGGTTTAGTTGGTAGAACGTATGTTCGCTCACTGATGACCTGGGTTCGAGTCCCGGATTGGGTACTTTTTCACTAGGTTGGCTTTACGCCTATTAAGCAATTAAAATTTGAATAAAAATATTTATATTTTAAAAAATAAAATGTCAATCAGTTAAAAAATTAAATTTTAAAACTAAACGGTAATCAATTAAAATAATTTTCTGTTTTGATAATTTTAAAAGTCAATATATTACAGAAAAAATTTAAAACAAAATGTCAGTTAGATAAAAGAATATCTATTTCCCTTTATATTAAAGCCAAACGAAGGATGAAAACTTCTGCTCGCAATACTAGAAGAACAGAGATGCTCGCGTTTGTCGGCCTAATCGTTCGGGGTATTCCTGGTTTTCTTTCAATTGCGTAACTTTGCGTAAATACAGGTTAGCGTGTAATTTTTAGCCTATTATTTTTAGAACAACCCCTACGGAGGACAATTCGCCCTCCTCCAACCCCCTCCATCAGTTGACTTATACCTTTCCGCAGTTAATCGGCTGTGCCAAACACCGCCATATTTATATTAAAAAACAGAAGATTAAAAAGTATTTAATAAGTTGAATGTTGCTCAGATTAACAGTTCGAGGTTTGTTTAATTAATTTCAAAATTAGTTGATTGTAACCGAAATTTTATTCTCTAAAGTAAAAATCTTCATAAATAATGATTATCTAAGCATAAATTAATATTTAAAACAATAAAAATAAATTTACGAATTGTTTAAAAAAGAAAAAAAAATCTTTCTGCAAAATTATTTTGCTACTGTCTATTTAAATGGACTTCGAATGCCTTGAATGTTTTAGAAATATTTTTACAGTATCAATGAATTAGGAAATAATTTTTTTAAAGGTTCAAATTTGTTCGCCAAGTTTACCTAAAATCATTCTCGCGAAAACTGAAATTTGTAATATAAAAATGTGTATAAAATAAGAAATATGTGTCATTTTTTATTATTTCCAATTCGTTTATAAGTAAGGATTGTTGACAAGAAAATCTTATTTTTGCCCCTATTTTTATCTTTAAAAAATGGGGGAAAATATTTGAGATTATTTTTTCCTTTATGTAATTTGATTCTGAAAATTTTATTGTTAGAATAATTTTTTGTTTTCAATTACAGAACAACATTTTATAGTCAATATTTGTTATTATTCCTTATTATATCCACTATCTAAACTAATAAAAAATATTTGTTTTATTAGTATTTTTGTTTCCATGTTTTCAAATAAAAATTCTTTAAAACTCCAAACAATAAACATGCCTTGATTATAAAAGAATGTCTTTATATGTATTTCGAAATGTAAACTCGATTTTCAATTATCCGCATTGGAAAAATAACTGAATGGGAAACCGATAAAAGCATTTCTGCATCGTCATTTGGAAGAAAATATTGACAAAATATTGAAATAAGAGTTGTTTTATTTTATAGAAGTTATGTTTATTCTAAGGCAGAACCATGTAGAATAAAATTTTGTTCAAAACCCTTTAAATATGTCAATATTATTGCCAGAAAGAAGATTTATGAAATTGAAGCATATGAATCCAAAATTCGTCAGACTGAATTCTGTAGTACAATAATATTGTTTATTAGGTGCGTTCGTAATTATATAAATACGTAGCACCTATAGTCGTCGTTTGGTCCGTCCGTCTGTCCGTCCGTCTGTCTGTCTGTCTGTCCGTCTGTCTGTCCGTCCGTCTGTCTGTCTGTCCGCATATAACAACGCAAAAACTACCCAACCAAATGGTTTGCAATTTAAAATATATTATCTTTGCAGAATTTTGTCGAGACATTTCAAATTTTATTAAAATCGAATCAAAACTTTAGGAGATATTAATAAAAATATTTATTAAGAAATTTGATTTTTTTTTTAAATCGGTGCTTTTTTGTTATAGGAGCTTCCGATGGATGTTAAATCGTCAAGCGACCGAGATACTTATTTTATTACAGAAATTAATCTGCAGACGATATAATTCATTTCACAGAATTAAAAATCATCAAGATCTGAATATTTATATAACTAGCTGATACATATATATCTGAATATTTATATAACTAGTTAAGATATTTGTATGAACAGTGTCATAAAATATATACTTAACTAGCTGTTTAACCCGTTCTACGCACGGGATATCATGAATTTAATTCTAAAACGTGCGTACGAACGCACCTCGTTTGTAACGTTTGACGTACAATTTCCAACTTGTTTTAATTCGCATTAATCCATTTTCCTTTAATTTCTCACATCATACAGTTGTTTAACTGTTTAGTAGTGGTTTTTGTCTTACTAATAAATGTTTACTAAAAATAGTTTTACTTTTCGAAAAGTACGACCTCAACACACGTAAAACTAAGAACCATTTCTCAGGTTCGACTCCTGGCAATTCGATTTGTATCTTCGTATTTTTGATCGATTGGTTTCATTCATACATGTGGTTATAAAACTTTGTTCTTATTACTGAGACATAATTGATTATTTTTAAGAACACCATACACTGAGAATGACTCCGAAGCAAAAATTTGAAAAACATATCGCTCAACCGCAAGAAATGTAACACTACTCCAAAATATTCATTTTGTGTATTACTCCACTAATAGGTTTGACTTAGGTGCTTCCTGCTGCAGGAAAAGAGTCGTAAGTGTAGTTATCCGGAAGACCGTTAGATTACGCCATGTGACACATTGTCACGAGGAAATGTGTGAAAATAATAGGGGGAAATTTTTACTCAAACCTCCCTTTCACTTCTACCCTTTGATTGTGAAGGGTTTTACGCTTTTATGTACGCTTTTATGTACACTTTCACAGCTGCATGCACAGCAAAGTGCTAAATTATTATATTAAAGTAAAAATATGCAAATCTACTTTTGCCTCTCCTATGAAATGTAGTATTTTTTCGTGTCACTTCTCTTCCGGGTGAGGGACATGTTACTACTTTTAGGATACACCCTCTTCTCAAATTGATCCATCATGTAATCATTTTTTTTACGTTGAAAGTTTGACACGGATTCTTCGAAGCCCCTCAAACACAATTTCTCTTTCACTCACATATCCAGCTATTGTGGTTATTCTTGCAGGAAATTAATGTCGGAAGTCGAGAATTTCTGTACTACGCGTCCTTGGTATAGTTCCAAATACCACCGAAAGATGGTATCTCGAACCTCGAACAGATAAAACGTTCAGATGAACGTATAAAAATGGGCGGAAGTTCACTCCATATTTAATCTTCATTCTGGTGAGATGTTGAAACGCCAAAAGAAAAATGGTTTGTGTTTTAAAATTCCAAGGTTATTATGGGCAGTATTACAGTTTGACACACTGCAGTGTTTTCTATCGGTACTGTTTGGAATTAAAACATGCCAGCGTAATAAAAACATTCTGGAATTCACACATTACTGTCCTGAAAGAATAACCTAATTAGCTGTCACTGTTTACTTGAATTTTAGAAACGTTCAGTCCACTTTAGGATACTGTAAGATGCTTGGATGTTTAAATATATATGTTAAAACTATTTCTAATGAAAACGAGACGATGTTACACTCTTGAGTATTACTCTCCCGTCTGCTGTTAGTCAACAAACATTATGATCTGAATTCGTGCTTACATTATAAAGAAACGTATATAGTAATCGTAAGTTTTCTTCCCGAACATTTATATAAATAGTTTATTTTGTTAAATAATGTAACATAAGATATTTAAATACAGGGTGTCCCAAAAAGATTGAAACATGCTTTAATCTTTTACCTGTTAAAGATACGTAGGTAATGTACACTTCAAAAGTGTTCAAAATAATGTAGGATTTAAGATTATGTTGATGAAATGGTGTTGCCATAATCTTCAAAAAAGTTACACTATATACATTTTTAAAAGGTTCTTGGCTTCTAGAAGTTAGATTTAGAAATATGTTCTCCATGATATGACAAATAAAGTTGGAAAATTGCATTCCACTTTCATCAAAACGCACCGAGTTATGATACTTTGTATTTTATGCAATTTCGCGTTTTTAGTGAAAAGACGTTTTTAGTGCTAGAAAACTTCGATATTTTATAAAATTCAAAGTATCACAACGCATTGAGTTTTAGCCGAATAAGAATGAAATGTTTACTGTTTTAGTTGTCAGAGCATATAGAATTTTTTAATTTATATAACTTTTTTTAAAACTTATAGGACCCAGAGACCGTTGAAAATTTAAATAGTGTAACTTTTTGAGAATTGATGCCAGTTCTATTCCATTACTTTTTTTTTTAAATCTTACCTTATTTTAAACACTTTTGTAATTTACATTGTCTATGTATTGTCAACGGGTAAAAATTAAAACATGTTTCATTCCCTGTGTAACAATTGTCAACGGATATATAAATTATTATAAGCCACAATTTTTCGATTTTCTGAATTTAAATGTTAAAATAATATTTCTTTTGACTTCCTGATCCGCGCTTTTTAAAGTATTGTAAATAAAATTTAATGTAGTTATTAGTATCTTTTGTATCATATTTCTATTTTAATGTGAGCTAATTTACAAGAGATTGCCATTTTTTTAAAGGCTTAATAATTTGAATAATAAAATAATATTTTCGACCACCCAAGTAACAGAAAATGCTAAAAATGGTCTGTCACTGTAGCAAATCGCTATGTAGGTCCTGTTCAACATTTGTGTGCATTTGTGTAAGCATAGCACGTATATTCGTGAAAATGTTAACGTTTCTGTAAAAAATTCAATTTTTTTAATAGCATGCAAAGTTTTCAGCCGAATTTAACACCGTTTTCCAAAAACTTGACAAAAAACCGTAGAAATAGTACACTGTAATTAAAATATTAATATATTGAATATTTGATGAGATGTGGGTATTTGTATGAAATAAATTCTAATATAATCCTATGGGATTTCCTCCTCAATTTATCAATTATTGCTGTAAGTTTTTGGGTTTTCACGATATCTCACTAGTCTTTTTATATGAGTTGCCCTATAGTATTGACTATCAAATCATGACAAAAAATCTTTGCTGTTCGAACATGCGCAGTTAAAATTTATTTCATACAAATACCCATAACTCATCAAATATTCAACATATTAATATTTTAATTGCAGTATACTATTTCTATAATTTTTTGTTAAGTTTTTGGAAAGCGGTGTTAAATTCGACTGAAAAAACTCTGCATGCTATAAAAAAAAAAAACTTTTTAATTTTTCACAGAAACGTTAACATCTTCACGAATATACTTGCTATGCTTACACAAATGCACACAAACGTTTAACAGGACATACATAGTGATTTGCTACAGTTACACACCATATTTAGCATTTTCTGTTACTTGGGTGATCGACAGTTATTATTTTATTATTCAAATTATTATTGTCCCTTATTATTGTCCTCGCGACAAAATCTTCATTGAAAAACATGATGTGAAACATGTTCTTTACATCCTCAAATTTCAAGGTCATTTCGGGCATTTCCTCACGAGTTTCAGAAGATATTCGACAAAACGTCTGAAATTGGTCACTGCCCCTTAATTTCTAGACATCAGTGTATAAAAAAGAGTATTTCAATGATACATGATAATATCAAAATTAAAATAAAGTTGGAGGGAAAAATTAAAAAAAAAAGCTATTGGTAAGTCATTTTTCTTACCCATCATGCATAGTATAAGGTAAGTCTTGTAATCGTTTTGAAAATTGAAAAAAAAAATTGACGGATTTACACGTTTCAGACACTAGATATTCCGAAAAACATATTTTTTAGAAAAAAAAATTGCCGTCCGTGTGTCTGTGTGTGTGTCTGTAAACTCTCTATTTCCCGAACAAATTGAGATAAAGACTTGAAATTCGGCATGTACTTAGTATGTAATAATGGGAAGAAGCTTATTGAATTTCAGTAACTTGAATTTCAGTAACCTCGATTATCCGGACCTATTTTTTTCGGACTCTCGAAATATTCGTTCTGATAAAAGCTACATAAAACTTTTCGAAAGTGTTTATTTTAAGGAGTGAATATGAAAAACAATAAAAAAACATAAATTTTGCATAAAGAATGAAATTGATCGGATAATTACTTGCCGAGATATTTGTAATTATAGTTTCCACACTCTTCGATTTTTCATGGCCCTGTATTTCATTAAAATTTCAATTCAAAGATATATTTTAATTGGAAATGAGGCACTTAATCCGACGCAGTAAACCGTTAGTTAATACGATTATAAATTTTGGAGTTATAAGGATGTTTTACGCAATTCAGTAATAGAGCATTTAAAGTTTATGAGGTTATCAAGCCACGATTTTATTCGAATTGCAATGAATTTTATAAATAGTTTACACATGTTTTATTTTGATGTTATATTATGCATATTCATGATGGGTAAGTATTACGATGGCCCTCAACGACTAGTTTAAGAATTAACTTTCTTTGTTTACATTCACATATGCAGTGTGGATTACAGGCATTTGCGAATTACAGGTCTGCGGATTAGAGGTACTCTAGTGTATTACCACATATACTTTTTTAAATAAGTTCATTTGACTAAATGTCTTTACATATTTTATTACCACACTATAATAACAAATGTTTTGCATATTTAAGCAATATAAAAAAATATTTGAATATTTAAATAAATCTTAAAGGATTCATAAATATTTTATTAATATTTTCAGTTAAATTAATACATATTAATGCACATTTTATACCTTTATGACAGCAATTTAATTTTTACTTCAGCTTAAAAATTACGTAAACGGAAAGAATTTTGATGTACTCTAAATACTATTAGGTAGCTTTCATTACAAAAAGCTACCTATTGCAGACATTCGGAGGAAAGCAATTCCAAAATAATTTAGTATATTTTCACCGATCATGATCCCGAGACCCCCAAACCACCCTCCGTTCAAATGTTGATTTATATATATATATATATATATATATATATATATAACCATTAAATGAACGTTGCCACTATCAAAAACTGTGAAATTATGAATAAAAGTAAAATAACTTATTGACAACAAAACAGATCCCCAACAAGCTAAACATAGATACCAAAAACACAGTATTAAAAAAAAGCAGAAATTGAATAACAGAAATTGAATAATGGAAATTTGTGAAATTTAGACAGAATTTTCAGGTCTCAAATGCCTAAATTTCCACAAATAAATTGAGTGATTTCATCTTCATATTAGCCTTAAAATAGCTAAAGAATATGAACTTGGGACAACCACACCCAGAATGTAGAGAAATACACAATGAAACAACAATTAAGTTCAAAACAAAACAAGATTAAAAAGAATAGAAGGAAAACAATTTAAAAAGAACTCATGCAATTACCACATTGAAAGCAAAATTCAAACCTGAGTCAGCCAGTCAACTTATAATACAAGCATTGGAGTTTTAAGCATATATTGCCAATATATATATATATATATATATATATATGACATATGTCATGTTGTGACTCTCTTATGTATGAACCGATTTAGATGTGACTGAGTATGTGTATAGGACATACCAAGCTCTCGAACGAGTTCGTTGACCAGCTTCGTCCGCCATCTTGTTCCAAAATGGCGGCCAGTTAAAAAAAATTTAATTTTAAAAATTCAAAAAGATGTACAAAAAAATTATAAATTGAAAAAATTGTTTATGTTAAGCGTCAGAACGTAATACAAGGATTCTGGAACATTTTTTGTTTTTGCTATATCTTAAAAAATGGCTCAGATATGGTAGTTTGAAATTATAGGGTGGCTGACAATTTGAAATAATCTGATTTTTGTTACGCTGTAATCCTCATGCTGAAATTCGCATTCAAATTTCGTATTAAAAAAACCGGAATTGAATTTTCTATAATCGAGTTCCAAGCAATTTAGCTTCGAGTGTTTGAGTAAAATGAGATGAATTTTTTAAAACATGGACTATGAAAACTTTCTTTCCGGTACAGGCCAGAAGGACTTTTTTAGTTGTTATACGCGTTTTCCGAAATGGTTAAAATAACAAACAATGTAAAAATTGTTTGAAAATTAAATGAATTAAGTTATCTAAAAACAACAGTTAAATATTTATTGATATTTTTTAAGTCTCTTCGGAGAATTTTAATTTTTCCTGATAATTCTATAAACATTCCAATGATTCAGAATCAAAATTTAAAATTGATTGAAAAATTATCAATATGTAAAGTAATTGAATAATTTCAACGATGTATTTTTAAATCTAGTCATATTTGCTATTATTATAAAAAAAAAAAAAAACTTCAGAACATAAAAATTCTAACTCCTTTTGAAAAACAACTATTTCTAAATGAAAATAGTTATATTTTGTGATACAAAAAATATATACTTAACGATTGTCTATAATTTGTAAAGTTAATAATTACTTACATTTCAATCCTAGTTTACTGTATGAAAAAAGTGTTTCTTTTTTTTACAAATATGCTGTAAACAATTTACAGAAAACTGGCCCGTCATTTGACCGTTTTTGTAAATAATGTTTACTTAACCATATTATAAATCGTTCTCATTGTTCAGTATCGATTAAAATTGCAGTGAAGTAAATCGTTATCTGTAAAAACGGTCGAATGACTGGACATTTTTCTGGAAATTATTTACAGTGTATTTTCATACATGAAAGATAATTCTAATTATAACTGTCTATTAAAATGTGTTTGTCTAGAAATCTCCTTAACCTTTCAGCAGATGTGTCGTAATTTTTTGTATGATCTCTACCGATGTAAAGCTTCCTATACTTTTAATATCGGGTGTCCCAAAAATGACTGATGGATTTTAAAATTCAATAACTAGCAAACGGTGACAGATATTAAAAAAATTCTTGCAGGAGGGTTATGTATGATGTCGGGAGTTTTTTACTGTGATTCTTGATTTAAGTTCGAATTTCAAATAATAGATGGCGCTGACAGCGGTTGGCGCTCATGCGAGGCCGAAACTGACGTCACTCAGCATTGATGCGAAGAAAGGAGATTAAGGCTATGGAATGGATCTCATTCGCCAATACAATCTTGCTCTTAGGCTCCGATTCTGAACTCATTCGATATGATTTCAATGGAATGCGTTGTTGCCATGGAAACAACAAATTCTTCGATAGTGGAATACAGCGTTCAGATCAGGGCAGGAATTTAACAAGCAGTATTCGAGTTGCAGGCGATTTTACATTAATGAAGTTTTATTTTCCCGGATTAAATTACTTTTTATGGCCTGATTTAAAGAATATTTTATTCATCGTATTTTAAAACTACTAGGTGAAATAAACCATTTTCAATAAATAGTGTACACTCTTTTAAATGTACTCACTAGCAGATTGCGTAGCAAAATATCGAATGAAGATGCGACGGATTTGATTTCTGTGCAACTCTCACATACCTGCATTGCCGTCATTTCGCGAAACTAAATTTTTATATTGGTTAGATAAAATTCCCATAAATACTCATAAATATAAAATCGCCTGCAACTCGAATACTGCTTGTTAAATTCTTGCCCTGATCTGAACGCTGTATCCCACTATCGAAGAATTTGTTGTTTCCATGGCAACAACGCATTCAATTGAGATCATATCAAATGAGTTCAGAATCGGAGCCTAAGAGCAAGATTGTATTGGCGAATGAGACCCACTCCATAGCCTTAATCTCCTTTCTTCGCATCAATGCTGAGTGACGTCAGTTTCGGCCTCGAATGAGAGCCAACCGCTGTCAGCGCCATCTATTGTTTGAAATTCGAACTAAAATCAAGAATCACAGTTAAAAAACTCCCGACATCATACATAACCCTCCTGCAAGAATTTTTTTAATATCTGTCACCGTTTGCTAGTTATTGAATTTTAAAATCCATCAGTCATTTTTGGGACACCCGGTATATGCAGCAAACAGTCTAGTCTTTCAACCGTTTTTATAGAAAATGTTTACATAATCATAATTTATCTGTATTCAGACCATTGAGAACGCTTCATAATATGGTCGGTTCATATAACCGTCACCTTTAAAAATTGTTAAATGACATTTTGCTGAAAATCTTTAACAGTTTAAGTTATACTGTAAAACATTTGCAGAAAATTGTCGATTCATTCAATCGTTTTAATAGAAAACGGTTACTTAACCGTAATTTATCTCTATTCTGACCAATAAGAACACTTCAGATTATAGTCAAGTAACTGTTATCTATAAAACACGATTTGATGGCAGAACATTTTGCTGCAATGTTTTACAGTGTATGATTCAGTATACAAATCGTGCTTTCTTATCGTTGAACAAAAGTATTTCCCAAACCTTTAATTTCAGAGGTATACTGCAAAAATGCTTTAAATTATGTTCTTGATCGTATGAAAATATATTTATGTAAAAATAGATATTAAAAAAAAAATACGAAATTTAAATTTTCATACTGACCTTAGATTCTATAAGTATTATTTAGGAAAACTTTCTCCGTGCTTTATCAAGTAAAATAGCAAAATTTGCATTCTTCTGTTACTAAATCTTATTGAAATATGACAGTTTGAATTTTGCTGGCACTAAAAACGGAAAACCGCATTTTTAGTGCCAAAAAAAGTTGAAAATTAATAAAATTCAAAGCATCATAACTCGGTAAATTTTGGTCTTAGAAGAATAGAATTTTTGCGGTTTTACTTGATAGAACACGGATAAAGTTTTCATGATTGACTTAATTTATAAGACTCAGGAAACGCATAAAAAGTTTAATTTCGTAAATTTAAACAAACAATTGGCATTTTGACATAAAGAGATTTTTATATGATGAAGAAATATATTTGAAACATTTTTGAAATTATAATTTACCTTTAAAACTAACGTTTTATGATTTAGCTATTGGTCAAAGATAAGAAGGGACACACACCCCTGCATAATTCATAATTTGAAAATTGAGAGAAATCTAATATTATTTTCGAAAATGTTGCTGAAATATAACCATAGCTTCCAACTTTTTCACGTTTCTGTACTACTATTTCTCAATAGTATCTTCGACTTATTTAATCTCAACTCTATCTGTTCAGTACTTGCGATAACAATAAAAAGCGGAATAGTTGGGAGCTTTCTCTGTGCACAACATAGCTACGTAAAAGAATGGTAAATTTTTTTCGAGAGATGATATTGAGAAAGCATTTCCTGGTAAAAATAAATAAATATTATGCATGTTCTTAAATATGATGCAATTATATTGGGGTCCATAAAATTGTAAAAATTAAGTGATTTCCACGCTATGAGTCGTTAGAAGGTTAACATGCAATGGAATATTTAAAACCCATAAGTAGAAACTGTCTTTGCTTTTACATTTTTATTAGATATATCACAAATTCCTGAAACCTTAGAAACATGTTATGTCTAATAAGTAGATTGCCATTACAGCCTGATTATATCGAAATAAAATCTTATTAAATAGGCTGTAATAAGTTTGTATTTTTTTTAAACAATAGTTTGCACAATGTTTTATGCTCCTTGTCATTAATTTTAACGATGTGTTTACACTTAAATAAATAAAGTATTTTGTTTTAATATTCTGAAAATGATAGTCAAAAATAAGTCAGAGAAACTTAATAAAATAAAGCAATTCCAAAAATTAAACTTACTTCTTAAAATTAGTTTTCGCAATTTTATCATGTATACAGGGTGATTTTTTTTAAAGTTGTGAAAGTAAAACCCTATAACAAAAGAACCACTGATCCAAATGACCTAAAATTTTACCAGTATGCTCCCAAAGCAATGGGTATTTTTTAGGCGTCGTTAAAAAAACTTAAAATCGCGCTGCACATGCAGTAAAGTCGGGAGACGAACTTGCGCCCGGCACACGCACATTGGCGATAAAAACGTGAAGTATGCACACCTCGTGTTCATTATTCTACGGAAATCCTCGCAATGACTGCGCCATTGACGGACCGTGCGTTGTTAGTAAAACTGTATTATCAGAATAATGACAGCGCAGCAACTGCTCTTAGGAGATTTAGGACACTTAAGAATTGAAGAAAAGGTCCAATGACGACAGAGGGCCTACGGAAGATGGTTTCTCAAAGTAGCGTCCATTGTTTTCCTCCCACAGACGATATTCTTTGTTTCTGCTACCTTACAGCGCCATCTGTCGGTGCGATTTTAAGTTTTTTTTAACCATACCTAAAAAATTCTCATCGCTTTGGGAGCATACTGGTGAAATTTCAGGTCATTTGGATCAGTGGTTCTTTTGTTATAGTGTTTTACTTTAACAACTTAAAAAAAAATCACCCTGTATTTTCCATAAAAAATATAATTCTGTAAATTTATCTGCAGCGTCAATACCAATAGTCAACAGATTTCTGACATGGGTTTTTATATACTCCAAAGATAAAATATTTATTTGTTAAAAATAAATATCTCTAAAAATACAAGTTCCGCTGCTTATCTTTTAAAAATAAAACACTACAACCGAAGTATTCCTCAGCGAGAGAACGGAAAACAACACAATTTCCAGCTAATTTAACTTACTTCCGGATTTTAAACTTCTTTAACGTTCCACAGAGAAATAAAGTAGAACAGGATGTGTCAAAATATTATTCAAAAGTTTCAATAAAAATAAACTTTAGTTGTTGATCCTTAATTG